>LDAU01000098.1:0-134374 GCA_001447515.1 Pseudocohnilembus persalinus
ATCTATTACTAATCTAAATTTGTTTCTAATTTATGATTTTAATTAATAAAGTAAGTAAGTAATTTATTTTGGCTGACCAAATGAATGAATTCTAATATATTATTACAAATCATTCATTCAAATAGAAATTTTAAAAATTAAAGTATTTAGCCATAATTAATTATAAAAAAAAATAATAAATAAAAAAAAAATAATAATAAAAATAACAAGTTTATGATTAGGATAATAATTTAAATTTTACTTATTTTATTAATGGCCATTCAAAGGATACATACTGAATAATTTAATTTTAATATTTAAAATAGTACTTAATTTAATGATGCAGTTACAAATTTAAATAAAATACAAAATAAATCAGATGTTCAATAAATTTCTATTTAATTTTAATTCTCATCTAAGTACGGTAGTTATGATATTAATCTTATTAAATTAGGGGTATTGTAGAGTTTTACCTAATTAAAAATATTTAAATTGTATATTTCAAATTAAATATAGGTTATGAATATTAATTAAGTTTTTTAAACATATATTTATGACATGAATATGATTGAAGAATTAGAATTTACTTAATAGTAATTTTTTTCTAAAATTTTAATTAAAAATATATTTTTTATTAACCAATAAATAAAAATTAAAGTATATTTTTTTTATAATTAAAATTCATGTCTATCTTAAAACATAATATAATTCTAGCAGCTCTCAGACAAGTGATAATTTTGATTAATCTTTAATTAATTTCTTTGGAATTAATAGAACGAATTTAAAAAAACTAACTATTTAAATAAATTAGTAAATAAGAATAATTTTATTTAAATTTATTTTTATTACAATAATTTATTTATATTACAACATTTTATTTCCTAAAATGATATAAATTTAATTTTTATAAAAAAGCAAATAAATTGATAAAAATGATTTAATAAGAAATATTGGAAGTTATGCAAAATCTCTAGAGAGTCTAACCCTACAGTAATATTTTGCCAAAATTTAATTTTTATTTTTATTTGCTATAATTAATTTTTATATTAAAGGTTATAAAAAGCTTAAAATCAGTTATTTGAACCATATATTCCAATTTAAAACCTGCAAAACCTTACAAATTTGAATATTTGGGATTCGTAATTCTATTTTTATAAAAAAAATTTACAAATAATATAAAATTTATTTTATATAATTTAAATTAAAACTATTTAAAAGCCTGCTTGAAAATATTAATGAATTACCTCAAACAATAGGAAACTTAACAAATCTTTAAACCTTTACTTTATAAAGCGATAGTGCTAAAAACTTTAACTTTACCATTTTTAAGCCTGCAATTTAAAATTTAACTAACTTAACCTAATTGAAAATTTCTATAAATTAACCGTAATTTCAAAATATGAATATTTATTTTAATAATTCCCTATTTTTTAATTAATTATATAATTTTAAAAATAATTTTAATAAATAGATATGAGAGTTATTAGAATAGTGAAATAAATTTAAAAAATTGGCTTTAACCTTTATAATCTCTTTAAGTATTTTAATTTAAAATCAAGTAAAGTATTTTTAATATAATTTTATTAAAAAAGTTAATAATTAGTTTATTTTTATTTAAAAATTTAGTGGCTTTTATAATATGAACCTATCTTAAATTGATACTTTTTTTTAAGGTGTGAGTTAAAATTTAGTTACTTTGGATTTATAAATAGGGTAAAAAAAAAAATGATTAGATAAAAATTAATTTTTATTTTATTCAAAATTTTAAAAAATCAAATTAATCATACTTATATTTTAAGCTAAATAAAAGAGCCTAAAGAATTTAGAAATATATTTAAAAATTTTCCTACTCCTCTTTCTAAATTTATAATAACTTTTACAAAAACAAATCTTAATGACTTCTAAAATATTTTTTAATATTATACTTATTCAGATACAGAGCTTTACATCAATTTTAAGTAATAAGCTTTTTTTAATATTAAAATTTTAATTTAATTTAAATAAACTATTAATAGTTAAATAGAGGCATCATAGCTTGAAAATCTTAATCAAACAGATAAATTGCTATTTAATTAAAACTCAAATATTACCAACCTTATAATGACATTTAAGTAATTTTTAAAAATATATAAATATAAAATAAAATTATATTATTAAAATTAAATAGTGATAATTATATAAATGGCGGGTTAGATTTTTCTATATTAACGAATTCTCTCAATAATCTAACAAGTTTGGAAAGCTTAGATTTAAAATTCTAGTAATTTTTAATTGCAATTTTTATTTATCAATTTATCTATTAATTTTATTTAGCTATATTGATAAATTGATAAATGTACCTCAGTAAATAAATCTAATGAATCTTACTTCTTTTACTCTCTATTTTTAGTAAAATATTTTTATGATATAAATTAATAATTTTTTAATATTTTACATTTTTATTTTAATTTACAATAAATAAAATACAGTGATTGCTAAGCTAAGACAAATAATGACTTAAATGATTTTTCTTATCTACTTGAAAATACTCCTAAACTTAAAAAATTTTCAATTTAATTTTATAGATCTACTATAATTGATTAAATTTTATCAATAGGCTCTATATTTAAATCTTTAAATTAAGTCTAGCATTTGGATAGTTTAGATTTTTAAATAAGTTATGCTTAAAGTTAAAATATAAATTTTAAAGCTCCAGATAATTTAAATATTAATGTATAAGCTTTAAAAATTTAGATTTCTAATTGTCAATACAGTCAAATATAAAACTTAGATAACTTTATGCAAAAATCATTAGAACCAAATTCTATAAAAGATTTAGAATTATCATTCTAGTAAAAAAAGTTTAAAATTTTTATTAAATTAAAATGAATAAAATATTAATTATTTTAATTTAAGGCAAAATGAAAAATTGACTACTATTGAACCATTCAATATCACTTAAAATTAAATTAATTTAGAAAAAATTTATATATCCATTTAGTAATAAATTAAATTTTTATTGTTATAAAACTAATTTAAAATATTTTACAAATACAAGCTATTCTGAAAAGATTTCGAATATCACTATATTCGACTAATTTACTAATGAAACTAACATTTAGAATATAAATTCAATATATCTGGATTTAAGATAAACATAAATATAAAATTATACTCTCCTTTAAGAATATTTATTTCCTTTGGTTTATTTTCAAAAAACTGACTACTAATAATTTAAAGTTTTTACGTAAAAAAATGATAAAAAATAAAAAAATATTTTTTTTTGAATAATATTTATGATTAAAATATAATTTTCTTCCATTAAATTAAGATAATCCGGCCAACCTAATACAGCAAAATAAGGGGAATATTTTGCTTTTAGCGATTAATATACTTGTATTTCTAATTATTAACAGGCCTATTTTATTTCCTCAAACAATAATTAATGTGAGGGTAAAAAATTTTAATAATTAAATTAAAAAAAATTAAAGAATTATACATCTTTTTAATTTTTTTTTTAAAATAATTCTTATAAAAATGTTTAAAGAATGTTTGAATTAATATTGCCATTCTTGTTCAAATAAAGAAGAATGCTAATAATGCAGATATTCTGGAAATTAAATTTAAAGAATTCTACCATAATGTGAATGTCCATTTGGATACTATACTGACTTAGATAATATAGAAAATCCTTATTAATGTTAAAGTAAAAATTATTTTAAAATTATAAAATTTTTAATTATGTACAAATTCCGTATTATGATATAATTATTTAATCAAATTTATTGATGCTATAAATAATCTTTATCATATAAAAGAATGTGATTAATATTGTCCTTCTTGCACAAGTTTTGAAATTTGTACTACTTGTTAAATTTCAACCCCTCCAAGAGTTCCAGAAAGAAAATGTTCATGTCCTGACGGATTTTACGACGATGATCCGTCAGATTATATATGTAAAAGTAAATATAATTTTATATTTTCAATATAAATTTTTTAATATAATTACAAAACAAATAAAATAAACAAATATTTATATCAAATTTAAAATTTAAAAAAAGACTGATTTTTCAATTATTGAGATATTAAAAAAATTTATTTTAAGAAAAGAATAATTCATTAATTATAAAGTTTATTATATATATATTTTAAAAATAATGAACAAATTTTAAATATATCGATAAATTTTTTAAAATTTTACATAAAGAATGTATGTTATAGTGTAAAACATGTGAAGAAGGAGAAAAGTGTTTAACTTGTTTTAATTCTGAAAATTTACCGCCTTTTTGTCTTAATCCGATAAATTCGCATACTTTAATTATGAACCAAGAAATAATGGAAGATAAAAGTAAAATATACTCATTAACTTAAATAAAAATAATAGAATAATTTAGATTTAATTAAATATTTTTATTTTATATTTTATTTCTTTTTTTTATAGAGTGTCAAATAAAATGTAAGGGGTGTTATTATAATGAATTAAATTAATAAGTCTGCTAATAATGTTAAGGATAAAATAGAAAATATTTAAACTAAAATTGTTTATGTAAAGATGGATACCATGATTATTATGGATTTTCTAAAAATTGTGTTAAATGTCCCTAAAATTGTAAAAATTGTTAAGATGACAACACATGTACTGAGTGTGCAGAAAACGAAATTTTAAATAAATATACTTAAAAATGTTAAAAGTGCGAATTTGGACAAATATATAACTAATTCACTAAAAAGTGTCAAAATTGTTTATATTTTTAAAGAGAATGCTTATTTAAGTGTCCTAGGAATACAAAGGTTAACGAAAATAATATATGTATAACAATTGAAATTTAATTAAAATAAAACTTGTTTGCATATTATTCCTCTTTAGTAGTTATCATTATTTCAATGTTTGCAGGATATATAATTTTTGCCCTTAAATTTTAAAAAAAAATTATTGCTTTAAACGAAAATTTTAGCGAATTAGAAATTGAGAAAGAATTTAATGAACAAATAATGGGATAACTCGAAAATTTTGACATTTAAAGTTTAAAGCGAGAAATAGAAAAATGTGAAGATTTAATAAATAATGTATAAGATTAGATAATTTCATAAAATGTTTCAAATAAATTGATAAAAAAATTATAATAATAAGAGAGAGACCATTTAAATCAACTAAAAATTCTAAGATTTATACAAAAGTTATTTATAAAATAAAAACATAAGGAAAAGGCAAATAATAAAGAATTAAATTAAAAATAATAATAATAATTAAACAGTCTAAATAATTCTCCTAGAATTATAGAAAAAAATATTTAGATAACTAACCAAAACTCTAGACCAAACCAATAATAATAAGTCTTAATATATATTAACAAATAATCTTAAAACAATTAAATTAATGCTTTAGATAAAAAAAACTAAAATTAAAATATTTAATCAATTAAATGAAATTATTAGAATTAATAAAAGGAAAAATTATTATTTTTTCTAATAAATCAAAAATAATCTTAATATTCAATTCATGTAAATTAGCATTTTAAAATGAAATAATTTATAATATGATTTAATATACTTATAAATTCAATTATTATTTAAAAGACATGGTTTTTTATATTAATATAAAAGTGTAATAGTTTTAAAAATAGGGTTAATTTTTGTTAATTTTAAAAATAGAATAAATATCATTTATTTTACATTTGATTCTTTTTATACTTATAAAAATTATATTATGAGATCAAAAACGAAATAGAGCCAATTGTAATTTATAGAATATAAAAAATTTTTACCAATATTATTATAGAATTGAAAAATAATATAAAAACAAAATAAAAATAAAAAAAGAAAAAAAAACATAAATTAAAATATGAACTTTAACTTAAAAATTTTCCTCATTTTAATACTAATAATCTTTTGTAATATTCCAAGTCTATCAATAACAACGGTTACTGAAAGATTTTATAATTAAAATGATATTATTGAATATGTTGAACTTGTAAATTCTTACAATGATGGGGAGTCCAATTTAGATAGTGATGTTAAAACAAGCGATATTAAATAAATTATATTATATATTCATAATAATATTGGTGATATAGGGGGATTAAGTATCATTACTAAATTTTCTAACTGTGAATCATTCTATCTATATTTATATGGTACTACTACAAATTGTGTTTAACTTCTTCCAAAAATAAATTAATTAACACATCTAACTAAATTTTAGATTACTTAATAGTAATAAACCTATATCATATTATCTAGTTATAATTAAAAGAATTAATTCAAAAAAATAATATATTAATTTATCTATAAATTTATATAATATTCAAGTAAAAATTATAACAAATTATAAATTTATTTTAAATAGTTCTTCTAATTCTGATTGTAGCAATTATTTGGACTAAATATAGTTTAACTAATTGGTTAGTTTAGAAGAAATTAGTATATACACAAAGTAAATTATTTTTTTCAGCTACATAAAATTAATAATATAAATCTATTTTAGGTCCTAAGTTAATAAACCCTAGCTTTTATAGATGATATAAAATTCCTAAAATTTATAAAAGTTATCCCTACAATTTTAGTAAAATATCATATAAATATTTCCTAAACACAAATATTATTTTTAAAAATTAATAGTGATAACTAAGAAACTTTACCACAAACTTATACAGACCTAAATTCTTTACCAAAATTAGAAGATTTAAATATATATGAGTAGTAAATAAAAACTTATATATTTTTATTAAATATAATTAATAAATTCCAATTAATTTAAAACTTTATAAAAAAGTGTTAATATTTATATATTTTATTATCATTAAAATTCAAATATTAATTAATTTTTAATTTATTTTATTTCAGAAATCTTAATGGCATTGAAGAGCTAACAAATTAAATATGTTATTTCACCAGTTTAAAGAAACTTAGATTATCCGTATAAAACACAGATTTAACAGACATTAACAGTATAAGTACCATATTTTAAAATTCCTACTTAATAGAAGAATTAACTTTAGAATTCCAGTAAATAATTATTTAATTAAATCAATTATTTTGTTGATATTCTACTAAAAATTAATATTTATTAAAATTTACTAAATAAAATCATAACGAAACATTATTTATTTTTTATTTATATATATTAAAACAGAAATAACAAAATATAATAGATTGGAAACTTGGGATTGTAAAATTTAAAATAATTAGAAAAATTCACCTTAAAGATCAGGTAATATAAAATGTTTTTGGAAAAATATATTTATTATTATTTATTTATTCTTTTATTAATTCTAATTTAATTTACCCGAATTAGAATTTAGTAAAATTAATATTAATTTATAATTAGTTAAAATTCTGATAACCTAACCATTCTAGAACCACAAAATTTTTTTTCAACATAAATGGATAAATTAGAAAACGTTTATTTAGAAGTGGGGTAATTCAATTTTTATAAAGAATATAAACTAATATTAATAATTTTTTATATAATAAAAGAAACAATGAAATAGATGGAAAAAATTTGTTTAAGAATTTAAGTTAAAGTGTAACCACATTATATGTCTATTTTTATTATGTTACCAATAACTCAGCCCTCCAATATTTTTTCCATTCTTTATCATTTTAAACTAGATTATATATTTATTTCAGGTAATATATATTTTAAAAATTTAAAACTTTACATTAATTTGCAGGGATATTTCTTTTCACTATAAATCTTCTGATAATAAATTATAATTTGATATAAAATAACTCACTAAATTAATTATTAAGTTTTTCCCCCCTCCTCTATATATTTCGTATATATTGTTTTTTTTAATATTTTTGCAGAAATTAATCCTTTATTCGGTAGAATATGGAAACACCCCTTATTATTAATTTTTTTTTAATATAAATAGCTTTGGAAATCTTGAATCTTTAGGAGAGGATATTAGTTTGTTTTCTGATTAAAACTAATTAGATTATCTTTATATAAAATTTTCGTAAAATAAATTAATAATGATAAACTTAAATAAATGTCTAATAATAATATTAATAATTATTTTAGTATGTCCTCAATATCTTATATAGATACTTCTAATTTGGAAGAAATATTGCTCCCATTAAAAAATTTAAAGGAATTATCTATCACTTATTAGTAAAAATAATAATTTAAAAAAAAAATTATAAAAAAAACTATTATATTAAATTTTATATTTATCTTTATTTTGAAGCCAACTTTAAATTGATATGACATTGCCTTAATAAATAAATTTGCCAAATTTATTAGAATTCACAATAAATTTTTAATAAGCTAGGTTAAAAATTAAAATAACATAATTTTTAAGTTTAAATGTTAATTATATAAATATTTTAATTTTATAGTTAAAACTTTGATTAAGAATTCTTATATAAAACCAGAAGTTTATTACATGGTTGCCCTAATCTAAATGAAGCCACATTTTATTTTTAGTAATTATATATATTTAAACTTCAATTTAATAATATATTGTAATTTAATAAAATTTTATTTACATATTTTTTTGTTTGTAAAATTATTTATTTATTTTATTGTAAAATAATGATTTTAGATACATTAAAGAAGAAGAAATTTAATATTTGCACTTAATTCCTAATAATTTCATACACTTAGAAAATTTGAATTAACTTAATATTAGGATTAGTAATTCGGATATTACTCATATTGCCAATTTACAAACTCTATAGTAATTTGAAAAATAGTTTTTAAATATCAAAGAAATATTATTTTAATTATGGAACAATAAAAACCTTGTTAATTTAAATGGTCTAAATTAAATGATACACAAGTCCTTAAATGAAACCCATTTATAAATTATAGATTTTAATATAAGGTAACTTAATAAATTATTGTGGTTATTATATAAATCAATAAGTGAAGGCGAATATTAAAATTTTAAGTTTGTTTTCTAAAATTTATTATATTAAAATTAAGGTAAAATGATAAATTAGAAGACTTTTCAGATCTGATAAATATTAATCAAAATTTTAATAATTTGAAATAAATAAAGTTTGAGTTTTATAAGTAAAATTAATATATATATATACTTATTTTAGTTTTTATTATTTACTTAACTTAATTAATTACTAAAATAAAATTTAGGTTAAATAAATTGACAGAAGTTTCTCAATTAAATGGAATCATGAACAATACAAATACGAATAATTTGAAAAACATTAATCTTAAGTTTTAGTATCATAATTTAGGCACAGAAATTAATTAATTAGATAATTAATTTTACCTACCTTTAATATATGAAAATAAAACCGATTTGACTTAGTTTTTTATGTATTTTTCGTAAGTTAGTATAATATAAATTAAAAATAAAAAAATGTATTTTTTTTATTAAAATTACTAAAAAATATTTAGGCCTGACTTATAATCGAAATCTTGTCAGAATTAAGGATGCTATTTTACTATTAATGAATAACAAGTTTGCGAATCTAATTATGATATGGCAAATTATTATGATTTATAATAAGAGTAATGTCAGAGTATAAATAATTTAAAATATACCATTAATTTCAAAAATAATTTAAGAAATAACTTTATATAATTTAATTTATTTAAATATTATTTGTATTTATTTTATAAAAATATTAAAAAATTTTTAAGCATGCGATAATAAAAATTGTCATTCATGTTTAAATAATCAAGAGTGTGAAATTTGTAGATTTTCAAATATACCAAGAATACTTCCTTCATGCGACTGTCCACCTAAACATTTTACTTAAACAGATACATATTAGTGCATAGGTAAATAAGAATATTTATATCAAATCTTATTTTTTATTAAAATAATCATTAATTCATATTAAATAATATTTTTTACAATTAAATATGATAAATTATCTAAATCAAATTATATTTATACTTTTATTTTTTATATAAGAATGCTTTGAAGGTTGTCTAACTTGTTCAGAAAGCGCCTAAAATTGCTTAACTTGTCCTACTCCTGACAGAATAATAAATGAATAATGTAGGTGCCCAAATGGCTTCTACTAAACTTCTTATACAAGTCAATGTCTTCGTACTATTTTTTATTTAATTATTTATTTATTTATTTATTTATTTATTTATATTTCAGTGATAAAACTGTAATCTTTAATATCTTATTTAAAAGTTTATTATCCCAAATTTATGTCATATTTATTAGAATATATTTTATTTATAAAAAATTAAAAATTTTATTAATATAAAAAGCATGTTAATAAAACTGTCTTACTTGCGATTCTGCTTAAAATTGTTTTCAATGCGAAGATGGGTTTTATTTTGATGTAGAAAGTTTGAAGTGTGTAGGTATATAATGAAATTTAGTTCTAATAATACATATTTCTCATAAATAAATAATATTATATAAAACAATATTATAATATTATTATTAATAATTTAAAATATTGATAATAATATATCATTTTGATTTTTAGAATGTATCTATAAGTGTTCAACATGTTTAGATGATTAGACATGTATTCAATGCTCAGATTCAAGTAGAGATTCAAATAATAATTGTAGCTGTAAATAAGGATTATATGATGATGGCGATGAAATATGCAAAAGTATAATAATTATATTATTACAATTATTTATTTGATTTGATTTATTAATTTGATATAATTAAATTTTTTTAAAATTTAAAAAATCAAAATAAATTTTATTTTTCACTAAAGCATGTATGGAAAATTGCGAAATATGTTCAAATTAAGATGATTGTATATAATGTACTGAAAATCGTGACCCACCTAATTGTTAGTGTACTCAGAATTATTATGAAAATGATTCCAAAACTTGTTAAGGTACAAATTATAAAAAAAAAAAAAAAAAAAAATATTTGTTTATTAAATTTTACTAAACTTTAACCCTTTTTTCTTTTTATTAATTAGAATGCCATGAAAATTGTGTAGATGGTTGTATATCAGAGTTATAATGTAATAAATGTGATGGTGAAAATAAAGACAAATATAATAAATGTGAATGTTTAAATGGCTTTTATTTAGATTAAGAAACAAAAGAATGTCTAGGTAAACAACAAATTTTAAATACAATATATCAAAAATTATAAAATTAATTAAATATAAAATAAATATTATTTGTCTTTTAAATACTTAGCCTGTAATGAAAAATGTGTTGATGGTTGTAAATCTGCAACAGAGTGCGTTTAGTGTTAGTATTCTCAATTCCCTAGAATTTAGAAGGATAGGTGCTCTTGTCCAAAAGGATACTTTGATAATTTATCGGAAAATTAATGTGAGCGTAATATTTAATTATAAAATAAAAATTTAGTACATTTTTTTTTTTTTAAATCTAAGATAAATAAAAATTAAAAATTATAAAAAAATTTTTATTTAATCTTACTTCAGCTTGTCCTCCATAATGTGCTACTTGTATTTCATATACTTAATGTCTTACTTGTTAAAACCCAGATTACATAGTTCCTGATTGCAAGCTGAAACGAACTGAGTATTTTGTGCTAAATGATTAAGAAGATAATTATTTACCTTAAGTTAAAAGTAATAATTACAAGGAATAATACAAAATTTAAATATTATTACATTTTTAATAAATAAAAATAAAATAAATTTAAAATTTATATTTACTGAATTTTAAATTTCAATTCTTTTAGAATGTCATTCCAAATGTAAAGGATGCTAAGAAACTTCAACTAACTGTATGAGTTGTTAAGGTGAAAATAGAAAAAAATTGGCTGAAAATTGTGACTGTTTACCAGGATTTCATGATAATTACGGTTTTTAAAAAAATTGTTTATAATGCCCCAAAAACTGTCTTAACTGTAAAAGTGAAGATGATTGTATATAATGTGAAAATGGCTTCACTTTAAATATTTACACTAATAAATGCGAAAAGTGTAATTTTGGCGAAATTTGGAATCCATTCAAAAAAGAGTGCTAAGAATGTTATTACTACAAAAGAGATTGCGTTTTATAATGCCCTAATAATTCGAAACCTAATTAAAGCAATGTATGTATTTTAAATTCTATGTAATTAAAATCAAATATACAAAGTTACTATACTTATGGTGGGATTTTGATTGTAAGTATAATTTTAGCATATTTTATTATAGCCAGAATGCTTTCAAAGATTTTAGAAAACTATCCAGAAAAACACAAAAAAAAACTTATCAAAAAATACTAAAAGCTTGAATCACTAGAAAACGGATTAACATACATATAAAATGTGAATTTAAACATCAAAAAAGACTTATAAAAATTTTAATAATAAATAAATTAACTTAATGAATGCTTTAAAGATAGTAATAATAAATAAGCCATAAAAATTATTAGAAAAATAACTCATTTAAAAGCTGAATAAAAACTCCTCTTTTAAATTAAAAAAGAATTAAATGAAGATTAATAGCAAATAGAAATTAGAAATGATAACAACTTAAATACCTAAAAATAGTAAAATTGTTAACAACATAAAATTAAGACTAAAAATTAAAATCAGGTATAATTCAACTTAAAAAAAAGTAGAAAGTAAAAATCTACTATTCAAAATCAAAACCAAAATAAAAAGAAAGAGGAAAATCTTAATAAAAATAAAAGTTCTTTAAAAATAAATAAAAATTAAATTTAACCAAAAAATCGATTTGAATACTTGGCACAAAACTTTTAGTGAATAATTTTAATATTTATTTTATATTATACAATAATAGTTAATTGTTATTATTTACATTTTATTAAATTGAATTATATTTTTATTAGTTATTTAAATACTTATGTTAACCTAATTTAATTTGTTAATTTATTTATCAGCATATAATTTGAAATCTAAAAATATCTAATTTTAAAAGCAATTTATAAATAGATAGGTAAATTTCAACCAAATATTAGAAATTCAAAATACAAAAATAGAATTCATAAAAAATATAATATATTTAAAAATAGAATAGTTTTAAATAGAAAATAAATAAGTGTTTGTATATATTATAAATGGTTAAAGTAATTATAATGAGATTAAATTTAATTATATTTCTTTAAAAATATATTAAAAATGTATTAGAAAATTATTTCATTAAAGTATCACAATATTTTGAAAATTCTTTATTTCTAATTATATTTCGATTTTTCACAAAATATTTATATCATTTAGAGTTTAATTTGTATTTTTTATTTTATATACTATTTATATTATGCATTATTGACTTTAAATAAAATTTAATCTAAATCTATTTAAATATTTTTATATATATAGCGTATTGAGAATGGTGATTTTTTTAAAATTATTCTGTATATTAAGGTAAAAAATACAAGTGATAATTCTAAAATTAATATAAAAGAACAATTCAATATATAAACATGTTTTAGAAATTCAATAAATTTAATAATTTAAATAAAAATATTTTGAATATTTTTAAATATATTATTTTGCCTATAAATAAAAATGAATCGATCACAATATAAAATAACAAATGAAAATTTTTTATCATAAACATTTTTTTTTTTTATTATCCAAAATCTAGATCACAAAAATGCCTATTCAAAAATTTAATTTCATTAAAACGCTTGAAAAAAAATAATATTTGCTAAAAATAGGCATATAAAAAATAAGTTTTCATTACTAAGTCACTAATAAACCTTGCCTTTAATAAACTTATTTTTCATCATAGATTACCAAAATAAAAATAATAAAAATTTCAAAAAAATATTACAAAATAAAAAAACAAAAAAAACAAAAAAAAACAAAAAAAAAAAAATAAAGAAAAATAAAAAAATTAATATATGTTAAAATAATTATTGTTCTTAGCCTTTTTTATTGCTATTTGTTTTGCTGATATCGGGGACGAATGCGACGTCGACGCTGATGATACTGGCTGTAATAATTATCCTGAATATTGTTTCGCTAAAAACGACGAAGGTTATTGTACTGTATCTTGTGAAGATGATAGTGACTGTGCTGATTACGAAGATGTTGGCTTAACTAATTGTTCTTTTGGCAGTTGCTATAAAGAAAGTTCTAACTAATAAATTATTAACTTCTAAATTCTAGCTTTGGTCTTGGCTTTAGCTGCTTTTTTGATGTGATTTCTAATGAACAACATAAATTTTAAATATATAAATATATAAAAAATAAAAATATTATATTTTATATTATATTATAATTCTTACTTGTCGAAAATCTTCTTTAAAAAATAGTATTATTGACACTCAATTAATAAAATAATTTTTAAACCATAAATGGGCTTTCAAAAATGTTATAATTATTTTTCTAATTATAATTATTTTAAATTATAAGTATTTTAAATTATAACTAAAAAACTTATTATTTATAAACACACTTTTGTATAGTTGGTATTTTCTAATATAACTATAGGTATTTAAATTATATTAATATATTAATATTCAATTTTAATAATTTAAAAGTTCTATTTTTTTATTAATATTATTCTTATTAAACAAAAATATTCCAAAAATTAAAGTTTGAGTAAATTTTAACTTTAATCAGAATTTCAACAAATTTTCATAAGATTTTACTGTTTTATTAAAAATCCTTCAATTTATATATAAAATAATATTCTTCATAGAAATTTTAAAAGCTCTATTAATAGTTACACTTTAGTATGCTATATATTAATTTTATTTATTTTTTATTTTATTAATTTTTTATTAATTTTATAAAAAAAATTAGCTATTACATTTTTATAGCATTTTTCTTTTTAATTAAATCAAAATTACTGATAAAATTTTAATATATATTATTTAAAAATTATAGTTTATCAAAATTTATGATTTTCAAAACAATTACAAATTAACAGTAGTTTTTTAAATAAAAAAATATATCATGTAAATTTCCGAATATAATTTCGTTTATAATAAATTTTGTGATTAAAAATGTAAAATAATTATTTTTTAACTTAAGTGTATTATTAAGTTATTATATTTCCTGATATATTTTTATTTTAACAATATACTGATTAAATTAACTAACCTTTAGTAGATGGATAAATTGGAATATCAATAAAAAAAAAAATTAAAAAAAGGAAAATGTTATTGAAAATTTTGAAACATATCATAAAATCATATAAAAATATACAACATTATAAAAAGTTATTTTTTTCATTTTTTTGTAATTCATTCATACTTATACCATATTCATACTTTATGTATATAGTTAAATAATATTAAATTATCCTAAACGAAATGCTTAATATTAAGCTAAATGAAAAATATTAATTTAAAAATTCTAAAATTATATTAATAAATAACTAAATCATAAAATTTATGCTTTATCAGTAAATAATAATAAAAAGAACATTTATTTTTATATACTAATAAAATTTACCTATATATAAGTTTAAATTTTTTTAAAAAAGTATTTTAAATTTTTTTGAAATATTCTCTAAATTATAATTAATTATTTAAATATATAATATAAACTAAAATATAAAAATAATATAATATAATATAGTTAATTTATAAATTCAGACATTAAATTTCTTTTTTATTGTATTTATATAAGCATCCAATTTTTGGTTCATTTCCTATTTTAAATTGCTAATTTTATCTTTTTATTCCGAAAAATTTTCTTCTATCAATTAAATTCGAATTTTTCTCAATTTTTCTACATATTTAATTAATTCATCATAATAACCTTCATTATCAAATATTTATATTATTTTCAACAAATTTTTTTCTAATTCTTTAATTTTTTGTGGATATTTTTCTAAAATTCTGATATATTCTCTATAACTTTGTATTCCTTCATTTTTTAATTCTTAATTTTACATCAAAACTCCTTATTAATATAAACCTTCTCCAATTAAATAGTTTCCATCTCCTACCTAAGCCCAAAATTTTTAAATAATATCAAATAATTTTTCATTAATATACTTTATTCTTTTATGAATTTTAGTTTAAAAACTGAATATTGATTAAAAAATTATAACATATATAATTTATTTGTACGTAATTTTATAAATTATTGAAAAATAATCAAAATTGAAAAAAAAAAAAAATCATAAATAGATAAACAACTTTTCAATAATTTACAAAATAATCTAATATATAAAATGAAATATTAATTTTTACATATTCATCTTCAAATCCCAAAAACTCAATTGCAGAATCTTTTACTCTATATCCACACTCGACTGCCTCGTCATACTCTTTATTATTTAATCTAATAATTCCTTCCAAATAAAAAACTCTTATACTTACAGGTAAACTTTCCAATTAACTATTTTCCATCAAAATCGAATAAAAATCATTAAAAATTATTTACATTGCGATATCATAATTCTCCTTTTAAACTAACAGGCTAATATATAATTCCAAAATTTACCTAAAAAATAGTCATTATCACAAAAAATTTCCCATAAAAAATTAAACATAATTAAATAAAATAATTTAAATAAAAAAACAAAAAAAATTAAAAAAATAAATAAATTAATATTAGAAATAAGTAAAACAATAAAAAATATTAATATAATACTTAAAATAATATATGTAAAATAATAATTAGCATAATATTATATTCTTTATTTTATAGATTATTTTTACAATTTTAGTTCATTTCCAACTCTAAATTTTTCAATTTCCTAGTAAATTTGTGTACAAAAATTAAGGGCTTTACTAAAATCGCCCTAAATTTATTAAATTTATGCTATATAAAATAAATTTTTTAAGTAAATTTCGGCACATTCCTAACCTACTGGCTCTAATTTTTCTTTGACAAAATTAAAATTTTTTAAACAATTTTCATAATTTCCTAGCTAAAATTGAACAATCCCCGATTAAAAAACTAAATTTATGTGGTACAAATTTTAAATTTCCGGATCGATTTTTTCCCAAATACATTTTGCTTTTTATATGTAATATAAACCTTTTTCTTAATCATAAATGTTATTATAAATTGTACCCAATTACTTTTTTAATTAAAAATTATATAAAAATTTAATTTTCTAACAAATATTATAATATTATTATAAATTATATATACCTCGTAAACATTTGACAATTTGATGTCTATTTTTCGCTATTTTTTCTCTTATTTTTCATTTTATTTCATTGTTTTTAATATTTATTCACAATAATTTAATTTTTCCAAAGCCTAAAAATAATCTCCCATTTTCTCTAAAATTTCGGCCAAAAATTAAAAACAATTTATGATTTCCATGCCATTTTATCCACTTCCTGTACTTTATAGCAATTATTCTACCTCTTCCCCCACAACTAACATATCTTCATAAGTTTAGTTTTCTTAATTTATTTTTGTAATTTTCAAAATAGATTCGGCCTTTTAAAATAAAAATAATTATTAATTTTTAATTACTCATTATAAAATTTAAATAATTAAAATTAAAAAAAATTAATATTAAACTAAACTTTAATTTCAATTTCTATTACTTTTAAATATATATATTTTTCATCATTTTCTTCGGTTTCTTCAATTATTTATTAATATATTTCTTCTGCTTAATCTAAACTCCCAAATTCCATTAATAAATTTGCTTTTTTCAATAAATCTATTTAAAAATATGGATATTATTCAGTTTAGTACCCCAATTATTTTTAATAAATTATATTATTAATAATTTTTAACATTTAATCAGGCCCCTATAACAAAAATTCTCTTTATTCAAAATCATCTTCTAATGTTTATATCTTTTATTTATCACTCTAATTTAAATATTACGATTATTAAAATTATTCATTCATGAAAAAATTTCTGCATTTATAATTAAAATTTTTATTCTTTATTTAACTAAAACTTCTATAATATGATGATCCCAATTAGACTACCTAAGAGTTTTTTATAAATTATAATTTTTTGATTTATTTTATTTTTAAAAATTTGCTTAAATAAGTGTTCATATTATAATTCTTTATTTTATTTAAAAATTTCAATTAATTGATTGTTTTACCAATAAACTAAATAGGTTTTAATAGAATGAGAATAAAATCCGAGCAAATATTAAGTTTATTGATTAAAATAATTTAAAATATAATAAATCATTATTTTTTATAGTTTCATATTTTCTTCACAAAAAAACGGAAATTTTATTAATGTAAATTTAATATTTTTATAAACATAGAAATTTGTTTCCTAATTTATATTATTTTATATTATTATATTTATAAATTTTAAATATAATTGTATATTTTTTTATAATTGTTTATCTAGCTATATATTGGTATTTATTGAAACACATTATTTTACCTAAAATAAGATTTTATTATTAAGTAATTAAATCCTGTGTTTGTATTACAGGATCTTAAAATTATATTTTTATAATATTTCATAATTAAAATAGTTCTAACTAATTGTAAATTGGCTAGAATATTAGATAAAAGTAATAAAATATTATCTAAATATAAAAAATAATTAAATTTTATATACATACAAAAAAATTGATACAAAATTATTATTTGCTATTTCTTTCTATAATATTGTAATGAGTATTTATTTTATTTTTGAAAATTTTTTTAAAATGATCAAATATTTATTTGTGGCTTTGTTCAAAAACACAAATATATTCAAAAAAAATTAAGGCTAAGTAAATTTTAAAAAATTAAAGTATTTTTTAACGATTATTATATTTATTAATTCCTATATTTTAAAATATCATATTTTTTATAATATTTGTAAGATGGATACAAATAAGTATATCATTATATATAAAAAAAAAAATGATAAAAAAAAATTATATTATGTATTATAAATGTTTGCTTAAAGTTTGAAATAAAAATACCTATAATATTTAATTATATATCAACGTGAAAATATAATTCTAATAGTTTATCTAATCAAAAAGAATAAATAATTGACTACATAATATATGCTTTTTGTGTTAATTTTTCAGAATCTGGATATATTATACCTATTTTTAATATTTATAAAAAGATCTTTTTTTATATAACCTGATTTTATCTTATTTTTATGAAAAATTTTCTAAATATAAATTTTTTAAACTTAAAAATAAAAATATGTTTATTTTTATTTTTTATTTTATAGATTATTTATATATTTTTGGTATTAAGTTTAGCCTCCTAAAATCTATAAAATATTTTTTATTAAGTAATCGTATTTTATCAGATATTATCAATCCTGCCTAATCATAGAAAAGAAATAAGCAATTTAAAAATTTTTTTTGTGCATCTATAACTTAAAATTTTTTCTATTTAGAAAAAGTATAATAATAATTCTAATATCTATCTTTAGATTTATATAAGCATATATAATAAATATAAAATTTTGAAAAAATTATCAAATAATCTAATATTTCAATGATATCATTTTTTACTATATAATGTATATTTACAGTTAGTACAACTATATTTTAAATATATTAATTTGAGGAAGCTTTAGACATGTATATTATATATATATAAATATAAATTGTATATTATTTATTATTTTTATATCACTATAAATAATTATCTTTCTAAATGATATAATTATTACATGTTATAATGAAAATATATAAAAAATCAAAAGGAGTTTATTTTAGCGATTTTAAATAAATTTATCTTTAAAATTTAATAGATTATTTTATATTCTAAATTATTCTAATATTGGTATTTAATTGAACTTTTATAAAAAATTAATAAATAATTATTATAATTAAATATTACATTAATCAAAATTCTGGAATATTTTAAAATTTTTACTATAGAGAGTAATAATTAACTTAAACTAAAATAAATTTACAAGTAAATAATAAAAAAAAACAAAAAAAAAATAAAAAAAACAAAAAAAATGATAAAAAACACATAATTAATAATATTTTTAATCTTTCTGATTTCACTTAAAACCTTTTCATTTCAAATAATTTCTAAAAATATTGGACCAGCTTACTCAATAGAAGCTTTAACTACTGATTTAAATTCTATATCTGATAAAGGCTCAATTTAAGAAATCTACCTAGATTTTAAAAATACATAAGATTTTTCATTGAACTCTATTTAATATTCTATATCTTAATTTACAAGTTGCACTAAAATTTCTATCAAATTATAACCCAACTCAAGCGTTTCTTACTCTTTTGGCTCGTTTTTTTTAGGAATTTAGAATATTCTATCTCTAAAATCTTTTATTTTTCTAGCAACGTAATTTACATTTTATAATACAAATTTAGCAAAAACAAAAAAAAAAATAATGAAAATATATTCAAATTATTAAGTATTTTAAATATATTTTTTTTAAAGTAACACTGTGAGTATATAAGACCCACATGAATTCGAAAGTTACTTTAATAATAATTAGTAACTTACTGAAATTGATTTAAACCTGATGTAAGAAAAAAAAAATATAGCCTTAGATTAATAAATATTATTTATATATTTTTTTCTAAATTTTATATTAACTTTTATGAATTATATTAAAGGTACGATTTTGATTTATTCCAAATTTTTTCCGGTATTGCCAATAGCTAAAAATCAACACTAAAAAAGTTGATTCTATATTCAAAGTAATTTCAATAAAAATATGTTTAATTTATTAGAACAAAATATTTAAAAAAAAAATTTAGCAAAAAGTTAGAATTAATTAAAAACATAAAAAATTAAAAAAATTTTAAAATAATATTTAAAAGAAATAATATTTTGTTTTAATTATTAATTATCAAATATCAATAATTCGAAGTGCCTAACCCTCCACCGCCTCGGATTTTATTCCTCTTTCCACTCTATAAACTATTGAGTACCTAAAAATAACCCACCAGTAAAAATTATTATTATTATTTTAATTATTATAATTAATACTAATAATTATTAAAAATCAAATAACATATATAAAATTAATTAATATTTAAATTTTTTAAAAAATAATAGTAAACTAAGTTCTTTAACTGATATTAATCTAGCACTTTAAGGCTTAAACACACTAAAAGAGTTTTACCTTATTTCTGAAAGTAGCCTATTGAATACAATTTAGCCACTAAAAACCGCATTTAATAATCTTTTAAACTTAGAAACCGTTGATTTAAATTTTCAGTAAAAAAAAACAAAAAAAATAATTTTTGTTTTAAAAATTTCATTAATTAAATAAAAAATTATTTATAGAATTTTTGACAAAAAATAGAGAAAATATTTAATTTAATATTAGAGACATAATTATCTTAATAATATTTTTAATTTTAATAGCCAAAATTATATTTATTTTATTATTAATTAATAAAATGTACTTTTTAATTTTTTTTCTTCTATTTTAGTTTATTAATTAATAATGTCAATATATTTAATAATATTATAAAAAATAGAAATTCTGATGTATAATTCGTTGATGGAGAATAATGGTTTATAGGGGCATAAAATTTGAAAAGTTTTTCTTTAAATTTAATGTAAATTTTTATTTTAATACCAATCATTTTATAAAAATTAAATTAACAATTATTAATAATAAAAGAACTTAGAATACTGTTTAATTTAATTCTCCAGATAAATTATTTATGGGACATGGTACTTAATTACAAGAAATTAATATTAAAATAAAGTAAATTTTTTAAATATAAATTTTAATATTAAGTCCATTTAGAAATTTTAATTAGTTAAGAGAATAATTAATAAATCTCATAAAATTAATTTGATTTTATTTCAGAGAAATTTCTGCGCCTGTTGATTTTTACTAGATTTTTAGTAATATTTAACCATCATTAAAACTTACTATATATTTTACTTTTAAAAATACTTTCGATGTAGTTGCATATCAAAACTTATTTTATCTTTTAAGTAATCAAATGAGCCTATTTTTGTATATGGAGTAAAAACTAAAAATAAATTTAATTTTAATAAAAAATTATAACATATTTATTAAATGACCTTATTTATTTAGGGATATATAAAACGACTCTTTTTAATATTGGGATCTTTTTTCAGCTACTAATTAGGTTTAATAATTTTAAATCGACTTCATGTAAAAAATATTAAATATGTTTAAAAAAAATTAAAAATCTTATAAATATTTAGAACAAAATCATGCGATTAATATTACGACTGCTTCAAAGATCTATCCGATATAGAAACTATTTTACTTCCTTTATCAAATTTAAAAACTTTAACTTTAAATTTCATGTAAAAACATTAATCATATATTAATTATTACACATATGAAATTGAAAAATTTATCATTTTTAGTTCTTGCTCAAAAACTACAACTTATCCTGCCAATATTAATTTAGCAAGTTTAAAAAATTTGGAAATCTAGTTTAAGTAACTTTAATAATTATTTTTATCTTTAATAAATTTTATATAAAACCTTAAAAAATAGAGACGACTTAAATACCAACGCTTTATATCAGATGTAATCACTGATAGAAAATATTTCAGGCTTAGAAAATCTAATCTACAAATTCATGTACCTAAAAATATTATTTTTTATAACTATTTTCCATAAAATTTTCTACAAATTACAAATTATTTTTATTTTTTCGCTAATTTTTAATATTTTAAAATAGGTATATAGATTTCGAAAATTTTTAAGCTAATTCTCTTTACCAGCAACTATAAAAAGGAAACTAAATAAATAATTTTGAATTATTCTTATATGGATGTTAAAAAACTAGCTTGTCTTTTTTAACCCCTGATTAAAAATACACGTCTTAAATTAATAAAGTCAAAATTGACATTAATAATTCTAGATTTTTATTAAATCTCGACGGACTAAACTAGTTTCTTCATAATACTTTTTAAGAAGATTAACTATAAGAGTTATTTGTATCAATTCAGTAAATCAAAATAATTTATTATTAAAACATTTAATATAAATTCTTAAAAATTTTCATTTAAATTTTTATATAGATTATTAATTAACTAAAAATTACTAATATTATTTATAAAGATATGCTCAAGTTCTTAATGATTTTACCAATCTTTAGAAAATGCTTAAAAACTATTCATCCATTCAAAAATTTACTTTACATTTAGTGTAAAAATTAAAAATATTTTTCTATATAATCAACATTTAAAATAATATGTTTATTTATTTATAGAATTTTATATATAACTTTATTAATTTGTTTATAACATTTTATAATTATTTTTAATTTTATTAAAAAATAGAGCAATCTAAAATTTTAATGACTATAATATGATAAGTAACAACATTTTCGAAGAGACAGACACTTCAAATTTATAATTTATTTAACTTTATTTTTACGATAGTAGTAAATAAACGAAAGCGAACAAATAATACTTATAAACTATTTTGTTTCCTTTAGTTTACTATGGAAAAACCAATTATATCAGAAGTTTTAACATACAAGAGTATATATTTTTAAAATAATTTATTTATAATTCGATTATATTTAATATTTATTATTATCAATATTTTTAAAATTATGGCATCAAAAATTTAATTTATAATTAAATTATTTATCACAATAAAGGAACGAAAATGTATTATACGATTCATCAATTTCAGGTACATACCCTGCCTTTTCAGTAAATGAACAATGTGTGTCAAATTATTCCTAAGCTTAATTTTACAATACTTAAGCAGGCAAATGTGAAAGTAATATTTAATTATATATTTATTGCATTATTTTTAAATATATAAATTATTTATTTTTTATTATTATTATTTTATCTTATTATTATTTTTAAAAGACTGTGTAAATTCCAACTGTCATTCTTGCCTTGATAATACATCATGTTATAATTGTAGATACTCAACTGTGGCAAGATAAACTCCTGAATGCAATTGCCCTGATGGTTATTATGGGGATTCTAAATCCTATGAATGTTTAGGTAATAATTAATTAAATAAATATAAAATTTATGTATAAATTTTAACAAATTAAAAATATTTTATTACTATAAATAGCATGTCCAGCCTAATGTGCCAAATGTTCTAGCAATAAATCATGTACTGAATGTAAATAACTTGATAGAGACTCAAAAAATAATTGTAGTTGTCCCGCTGGAACATATGAGTTAAGTTTATTAGATCCTTGTTAATGTAAAAAAAAATATATTCTATATAAATTTATTTAAATATAAATAAAAAGTTTAAATATAATAATTATTTTAATATTAATATTAATTATTTTAAATTATAATATAAATTTATTTTTATTTTAGCCTGTCCTGATAGGTGTTAAACCTGTACTTCTTCAACTATCTGCAAATCCTGTTTTACTAATGATAGAGATGTTGATTAATAATGTATATGTCCATCAGGTTACTTTGAATCTTCTTTTACTAGCACTTGTACCAGTAAAAAATATAAATAAATAAATATTTATATAGATATACAAATAAATATTTAAATAAATATATAAGTAAAATTGTAAATTAAAATTTAAATTTAAAAAACTATATTTTGAATTATATTATAATTATATATATTTTTTCAGAATGCAATTCATAGTGTGCAACTTGTTCTTCTTAAAATTCCTGTGATTCCTGTATAATGCCTGATAGAGATCCTATAAATTGTTTATGTTTACCAGGTTTTTATGAAATATCTATAAATGATCCATGTTAAAGTAAAATTATTTTTAACTAATTCTTTATTAAGATTTTTTAAAAAAATACAATATAAGCAAAAAATATATACTAAATTTTTATAGTTTGTCCTATTTAATGTGCTACATGTTCTGATAGTTAAACTTGTATTTTAGACTGTAACCCTAATTGTGACAGCTAAGGCTGTAATACAAATGGATAGTGTTATAATTGTTAGCCTAATTTTATCTTTAATAATGGAAAATGTGAATCATGTAAATCAGGATAAGAAATATAAAATAATTAGTGTGTTTAAAAAAAGAAAAAAGAAGATAAACCTGACCAAATTTAAAATTGCCACTTTACCTGTCTTACTTGTTAAAATGAAAAATATACAGATTGTTTAACTTGTGATAAAAACTCTGAATTAGTAAAAATTGATACCAATGATGAAAATGGCCTTTGTATCAGTGAAAGTTATGAAAATCTTTATTTAAATGTAAAATTACTTTATAAAATATACCAATTTTTAATTATAATTTATTAATATTATAAAGTGTATTTTATTTATTTTTTTAGGAACTAAGTTAGTCTACTAGTGCCTTAGTCATAATTTAAATTATTCTGTCCCTTTTTATTTATATTTCAAATAAGAAAACAATTATCCTTATTAAAACAATCGAAATGCTACAAAACTTAGGAATTTTATTTTACATAAATATTGTTCTATCAAGCAACTAAGATATAATCTTTAAATCATTAAATTTTGTAAATTTTCACAGATATCTTCCTAATCCATTCAAAAATAGTATAACAAACATATAAAATACTTATAACCTAGAAAGTAATGAAATAAAAGAAATTTTAGAAAAATATCCTAAATTTTTCCTTAATGGAATAAAATCTGACTAATTTATTGTTAATTGTTCTGTTATAATGATAATTTTTATCATATTCATGATCGCAATTTTCATAGCCAAATTACTTAAAAGAAGGTAAAAAACATTATACTACTAAATTAAAAAATAAATAATTTATTAATTATAATTTAAAAAGATACCCAGGGAAAAAAATCATAGACGATATATATATTCACTTAAATTTTAACACTATTCTTCTATTGTTCTCTATTTTCTCAATGGAAATTCAGCTTTTCCTCTTCTTCTATTTTTCCGCTGAAACAAATATAAACCAAACTTTATCAATTTTTAGTTTAATTTCAATAATATTAACATTTACCTTGGAATTCGGAATCTTTATAATTTTAAGCAAATACATACTCTCTAAAAAAAAGATGAAAATTTAATAAAAATAAAAACTTAAAATAGCACTTGAAAATCTAAAATAAGACAATTTTTTCCAAAAAAATTACTATTTTGTGAAATTTGCTAAAAAAACTGTTCTATTACTCTTTATAATAACACTATATAACACTCCTATTGCTGCTTCCACTATGATATTCGTTATATAAGTACATAATTAATTAAATTTTTACTATTATATTATAATTTATTTTTTAAAAATGAATCTAAAATATAATTAATTAATAAAATTTTATTTTTTTTTAGCTAATCTACTCAATTATTATTGTTGTAAAAAATCCATATAATAGAAGATACATTAAAATAATTTCAATTTATTAAGAATGCTTGTTGTCTCTTATATATCTTATTTACATTTTTGCTGTAATTAAATTTGAAAATAAAAACGTATCTCCCAAAACAGAAACAATTTTAATAATATTATTTTCTTTTATTCTTTTAATTGGAAACCTTTTATTTATTGTGCTTTAGATAACTCTAGAAATAAAAGTTTTAAAGTATTATTTTATTGAAAAATTTAGTAAAAATAAAGAAAAAAAATATATCAAAATCCAGAATATTGACCATTTTTAAAAAAATAGAAATACCACAATTTATTAAGAAATAAAAGTTAATTAATAAGCAAAATAATATAAAAAATGATTAAATTATTTTTCATTAAAATAAGGCATTATAGACTTTGATTAATAAATATAAAATATAATATTTGAAAAACTTAAAAATTTATATAATATAATTTATATTATAAAAATAGAAATAAAAATAGGACCCTTGTTTTTTAACTTATAATCAATTTTTTTTTTCTTATCATATTTTATTTTAAGAATCTGATACAAAATAAGGTTAATAAAATTTAATATATTTTAAATAGTTATAATATATAGCCATATTGTCTTTAAAGTTTAAAAAATTTATAATTATAATTGCTTTATTAACAATGAAGATAAA
Organism: Pseudocohnilembus persalinus; assembly: GCA_001447515.1. Classification (NCBI taxonomy): domain Eukaryota; phylum Ciliophora; class Oligohymenophorea; order Philasterida; family Pseudocohnilembidae; genus Pseudocohnilembus; species Pseudocohnilembus persalinus. The sequence continues at coordinate 26,628 of LDAU01000098.1, forward strand.
TTATAAAATGAGATAAAGATAAATATTATCATCTTAAAGTAATAAAAAAGAAATGATAAATTTTTTAGTAATATTAATTAAATATTATATTCTTAAAAATTAATATATATATAAAAATTTAATTGGCTTATTGAGTAAATTTTAATTATTATTTTTTATTTTACTTAATATTTTTTTGGTTTTTTGAATTTTTTTGTTTTGCTTTTTAAATTAATTTCATTAGCAAATAAAACATTGTATTCTAATATATTAAATCAATTAAATGCAATTTAACAAATTACAAATTAAATCATAAAAACATTTAAGCATTATAAAATATAATAGGCTATGAATAAAAAAATAAATCAAAACAATACTAACATTTAATTAAAAAGAAAAAGAAAAAGAAAAATATATTAATTTATAGAAATAATAATAAAAATAAAAAATCATAGAATTAAAATAGAAATAAAAATATAAATAAAAGTCAAAATGAAACAAAATATACACATTTTCTTTATAATAATATTAATTTATTGTTAAACAGGCTGTCAAAATAAAGTAATAGATAGTAGTTATTAATTTAATAATTAATAAGATGTTTCAGATTATATTTAACTTGTAGAATCTTATAATGACGGAGAATATAATTTAAACAATAAAATTAAAACAAGCGATATTTTATATGTAAGATTAAATATTTATGCATAAGTAGATTTAAGCGGATTAGATATCATTAGCAAATTTCAAAATTGTGTATCATTATATATATTGATATATTATTAATCAACAAATTGTGAATAATTTTTAATACAAGTAAATTAATTTTCGCAATTAACTTCATTTAGTTTTGAGTAAATATAAAATATAAATAATTAAAATTTAAGCAAATTTTAATAAACACTCTATTTTAATTAAAAAAAAATATATATATTTAATTATTTTAGTTCATATAAATCTGATTGCTACAATTATTTACATTATATAGAATTCAATAAATTTACGAAATTATAATTTATTAAAATTGGGACTTGGTAATTAATAATTTGTATATTTATAATGATTTAATGTTGTATATAAATTTACAATTATATAATAACATATTATAAAATTTAATATTTAGGTCTCAGATTAATAAACCAGAGTTAATTAAAAATATTTAATATTCATAAAGCCTATAAACGATATATCTCTACTTTTAGTAAATTTTTTTAATATTTTTACTAATTTTATATTAAAAACTTTGAAAAAAAAAAGTTATCAAGATACTCTCTTATATAACTATAAAGATTTGAATTCTCTACCAAAATTAGAAAGCTTATATATTGAAGATAGGTAACTAATTTTAAAAATATGTTTATATTTACTTTATAATTAATACTATTTTAATAATTTTCAGGAGTCTCGACGATATTGAAGAACTAACTATGCAAATTTCTACTATAAATAGTTTAAAGTTTTTAACATTAGATTTGTAATATAATGCTATAACGGATATTAATAGCATAAGTCTTATCTGTTCCAAATTGGGCTAATTAGAATACTTAGATTTAGATTTTTCGTAAAATAATATTTAGTTTTATTAAAATATATTAAAAAATATTAAAAACTTTAGCGATTATATATAATTTTTTTCCAAGAAACAACTCTATATAGTCAATTGGAAATCTAGGCATTGGATAATTACTAAACTTAGAATATTTATCAATTAAAATAGAGTAACAACTTTATTATAATAATGTATTAACTTTCTTAAATAATTAAGTTTTATTTTATATTTATTTTTTATTAGTTAAAATCCATAAAATTTAACCATTGACGAACCTGAAAAAATATTTTTAAAACTAATGTATTAATTGTATAGAGTTAAATTAGTAGTTGGGTAATAAAAAAATTATTATAATTTTATGACATTTTTGTTTATTAATTTAAATTAAAAAGGGATAATAACATAGACTATGAAAAGTTATTTATCAATTTACCTTCATAAGTATATTAATTAGAGGTTTAATTTTATAACACTGCCAACGTTTACACTTTTCATAATTTTTTCTATTCATTATAAACTAAACCTAAATTATAGATCTCTTTTAGGTAATATGAACTAAAAATTTTAATTTAACGAAAATAGTTTAATTTTATATTATAAAAGTTGGGGGGATATAGTATCACTTGGAGATGAAATCAGTTTATTTTCTAATTAAAATTAAATATATGATTTAAGAATAGATTTCTTGTAAAATAAATAATTTCTATTAGACCTAATAAAATTAAAATATTATTAATATATAATTAGTTCTAACTCTAAGTAGTAGTATAAAGATACCTAGCATTTAGTAAATTTATTGACACCATTGAAAAAATTAGAAACACTCTTTATAACATATCAGTAAAAACAAAATTTTAAGTAGAATAATTTATAATAATTAAATTATTTAAGGTGGCTATCCCCCCCCCTTTTGGTTTCTCGGATTTTAAAAATCTCTCGATTAAAGTATAATTCGGGGTCGTAGATCACGAAAACGATAGTGGTTCATGTCTATTATTTATATTGAAGGAGAAGATAGAAAAACAAAACTGATTTTCGGCCATTTTTGTTTTCTTAATAACTTCTTGTATACAATTACCCATATATATATTTATAAACCAAAATGTAGCAAATTTAATGATATTTAATTTGTAAATTAGCAATTTTTAAAAATTATTCAAATTTGCGGCCAAAAAATTAAAAAAACTCAAAAAAAGCTAATATTTTGAGTTTTTTATGGTTAAAAATGAAAAAATTTTAAAAGTTATTAATTACTAAATTTTAGCCTATATATAACTGTATATTTTACTTTAAGATATTTTTTTTATTATATAATAAAAATCATTCAAAATAATAAAAATAAAAATAATTTTGTGCTTTTAAGAGATAGAGACAAACCACTATTGTTTTCATGATCTACCCCCCAAATTATGTTTTCCACTAGAGATTTTTAAAATCTAGGGGGGGGGGGTAGCCACCTTAAAGTTTTTTTATTGAACTTGTATTTTTCAAAGTTTGTTTTATAAAGAATAAGGTGTAAAAACAATTTTTTTATTATTTATTTTTTTTAGTAATATAAAGCTTTTTATTAATACATTAACATTTAAAACCTAAAAAGATTTTTAGGACTATAATCTCACAAATAAAATGGTTGAATTTTTTTCTTTTTATCAGATATAATATTTGTTTTAAACTTAATAAAGTTCTTAAAGACAGATTTTGAAATTTTATAAGTTCAAAAAATATTTGAAAAATTAAATTATTTATGTAAATTAAAAGCGGTCTTTAAAGCTCTATGACTTTACCTTCTTAATTCACTCTACCTAATTTGAGCTTTTTCTCTATTGAGTTTTAATATTCTGGGTAAAAAATTTAAATAAAAATATTTTAAAGAGAATTAAATTTAATTTAATAATATTTTTTAACATAAAGATATGGTTTCGACTAGGAAATATTATTAAAAACTAAGCATTTATTACACGGCTGCCCCAATTTATAACAAGCATCATTTGTTTTCTAGTAAATAATACAAGCATTTTAATGACTTAAAATAGCTCAACACAATTTTTATTTATATTAAATATTTTTATTTTTTAACTTTATTTATTTTTAGAAGAATACGGCATGATGAAATTTAATACTTACATTTGATTCCAAATAGTTTTAAATATTCAAAAAATTTTTAAAACTTATACATTTCAATTAAATATTCAGATATCAAGCATATTTTTAATTTAGAAACCTTACAATCATTAGAAAAATAATATATAAATATTAAGAGTTTTAATTTTTTTTTATATGACAACAATGAACTTATCAATTTATATGGTCTAAATTAAATGATACATAAATCTATAAATGAAAAAAATTTAGAAGATATAGGAATATAAATATTGTAAAACTATCTAATATTTATAATTTAAAATACAAAATGTTAATTTAATAATTTATTATTTAAAGATTTTATTTAATATTTTTATTATAAATATAATTTAAGTAACTGTAATTAATTATAAGATTTTTCTGATTTATAAAATATAAACCAAAATTTCACTTCCTTGAAAAATATTGATTTTTAATTTTAATGGTAAAAAATTAACTTTTTCCTTTATATAATAAATTAATAAATAAAAATACTTAGGTTGGATAATTTAACTTAAATAGAACAGTTAGAAGGGATTTTTAATAATACATACATAAATAACTTAGATAGCGTTCGGATTTATATATTAGATACTAAATTAGACTCATAAATAAACTTTTTAGATAGTAAATTTTACTTACCATTAGTATACTAAAATAAAACAAATACATAATATTTTGAATTGGATGCGTAATAAATTAAAATATTTTTTATTATAAACAAAATTAAAATAAAATTACTATAAGAATTCACGAATATAAAATATGTCGATATAAAGGATGTTATCCTACTATTAATGAAATGTAAATTTGTGAGTCAAATTATGATATGGCATATTATTATGATTCAAAGACCTAAAAATGTCAAGGTTTTAAATTCACTAATTATTAATACACTATCATACTCCTATATATTAAAAAAAATTATGTTTTATCTTATATGGATAATAAAAATTATTACTTTTTCCAAATTTGTATTCTCTTTTTTAATAATATAATTTAATTAACTTAAAATTAAGTGCGATTGAAGTTTTAAATTGTTTAAAAATTATTACAATAATTATAATTTTTTATTTTACTAATTATTATTAATAAAAAAAGTGAAATAGTAATCTAAAAAATATAAATGAATATATTTCTAAACACTTTTTTTATTTTCAAAATTAATAATCTAGTTAAATTATAATATTAATAATATAGTTATATTTTTTTAATATTTTAAATTATTATTAAAATTTAAAACTAAAATAGACTTTAATTTATTTTTTAATTATTAAAACTAATTTTATTTAAATTTTTTAATATTTAAATAATAACAATTTTACATTCTTTATATTATATTTTTTGTATTAAAATTAATTATTTTTATTTTTTTCAGAATGTGGAAATTAAAATTGTCATTAATGTTTAAATAACTAATCCTGTGAAATTTGTAGATTTTCAGATATACCAAGAATACCTCCATTATGTGATTGTCCACCTTCTTACTTTACATAAGAAGGGTCTTACTAATGTGTCTGTATATAAATTACCTTTATTTAACTAAATTTATTTGTTAATTAATTTTTGTATTAATTAAGAATTATAATAAAATTCAGCGAATGCATAATAAAGTTAAAATTGTCATTTCAGCTGCTATAGTTGTTAAAATGATAAATATACAGATTGCTTAACTTGCGATGAAAACTTTTAATTAATAAAAATTAATAATAACTTTTAAAATGGTATATGTGTCAATGAAAATTATTAAAACCTTCATTTAAATGTAAACCTTAAACCTTTAAATTTGCTTTTATAATTTATATTTATAATTTATTAAATTTTAATTTTTTAATAATTTATTTATCAAAGAAATTAAGCTAATTTACAAATGCAATAGTAATGATTTAAATAATACTTTCAATTGTCAACTATTTTCCTAATTAAAAAACCATTATTTTAATTAAAACAATTGAAATGCTTTAAAACTTGGGAATTTTATTTTACGTAGACATTATTCTTTCAAATAACTAAGATTTAATCTTTAAATCTTTAAATTTTGCTAATTTTCACAGGTATCTCCTTAATCCTTTCAAAAATAGTATAACAAATATACAAAATACTTATTAATTAGAAAGTAATGAAAATGAAGAAATTTTTCAAAAATATCCTAAATTTTTCCTTAATGGAGTAAAGTCTAATTAATTTATAGTAAATTGCTTTTTTATAATATTAATTTTTATCATATCCTTTATCGCAATATATTCTGCCTATTTGCTTAAAAGAAGGTAAATAATATTATATTATTTAAATATTTAATAACTAAATTAAAAAATAAATGAATTATAATTACATTAATTTAAAAATAGATACCCGGGTAAGAAAATTATAGACAATATTTGGAGCCATTTTAATTTTAACACAGTCCTTATTTTTTTCTCTATATTTTCGATGGAAATTCAGCTTTTTATCTTCTTCTTTTTTTCAACTGAAACAAATCTAAGCTAAACTGTATCAATTTTTAGTTTAATTTCAATAATATTGATATTTATTTTAGAATTTGGAATTTTTGCTATTATAAGCAAATACATACTGTCTTAAAAAAATATGAAAATCGAGTAAAAGTAAAAACTTAAAATAGCGCTTGAAAATCTCAAATAAGATAACTTTTTCTAAAAAAATTATTACTTCATGAAATTTGCAAAAAAAAATGCTCTATTACTTTTTATTATAGTTTTTTATAATAATCCCTTAACAGCTTCTATCATGATATCTATTATACAAGTACTAATATTTTATAACTTATGATATATTTATTATTTAATTTCTATTTTTTTTAGCTATTTTCCTTTGCTTTCACGATAATAACGAACCCTTATAATAGAAAATACCTTCAAATAATTTCAATTTATTAAGAGTGTTTACTTTTTCTCATTTATTTTATTTGCATTTTTGCTGCTTTTAAAGTTGAAAACGAAAATATTTCTCCTAAAATGGAAACTATGCTTATAACAGTATTTTTTCTTTTTCTTTTAATAGGAAACCTGATATTTATAGTACTTTTAATACTTTTTGAATTGGAAGTGTATAAATATTACTTTATGGAAAAATTTAGCAAAAAAAATGAAAAAAGATATGTGAAAATCAAGAATTCCGACCCTTTCTAAGATAAATAAAATATCATAGTATATAAAGAAATTTAAGCTTAACACTAATAAATAAAAATAAAAAAATGATTTTTATAATATTATAATAACTTTTTTATATGCCAAAATATATAAAAATAATAAATAAATAAAATTTATAAAAATAATAAAGTAAATTTTTTTTTTATCTTGTGTTATAATATTAATTTAAATTTAATTATATTTTTTGTTTAAAATCTTTATATATCCAACTCACTAAATATTAGATCTATTCTATCTTATTAATTATTAATAATTTAAAAATTAAACTAAATATTTTATTATTTTGAAACAATATATGGATTAATCACTTTTCACAAAATATTCTTACAAAAATAAAATTTCTTTTTTACTATAATTTATATTTTTAATACAAGCATTGAAAAAAAATTCTGTAAAAATATAGAAATAATAATAAAAATAAAAAATACTAGAATTTTAAATAAAAATAAAAAAAAAAAACATATGAATTTTAAATACTATATATTTATAATAATAATAACAATTAATTGTTAAACAGGCAGTCAAAATAAAGTAACAGAAAGTACTTATACTTTTTATAGTGAAAATGACCTTACTAACTATGTTTAACTTGTAAATTCTTATAATGATGGGGAATCTAATTTAGACAATGATATAAAAACAAGTGATATTGTATATATACAACTAAAAATATTTAGCTCTTTAGATTTAAGTCAATTAAATATTATTAGAAAATTTAAAAATTGTCAAATGTTTTATTTTTATGTATCAAGGTATACATAAAACTGCAAATAAATTTTGATTTAGATAAATTAATTTTCCTTGTTAACAGATTTTTAAATTGAATTTGAGTAATTATAAAAATAGATTTTTATAAAACACAAACTGGGAGCTATTGGGAAAAACAAATCAAATTTACCATAAACAAAACATACCGGAAATTATAACTATTTATTATTAAAAAATATTATAATGTTTAATATAATTTTAATATTTAAATTTTTTAAGAAGAAATGTAATAAAATAAATTTATATAAATTTTTTTAATAAATTATATATATTAAGAATGAATAAAATAAAAAAAAGTACATTAAATTGATTGATTAATTATTTAATTAATTTATATATTGTAAAATTTATTTAATTATATTTTTCATACATTTAATTATGTAGTATATTATAGAAAAAATTAAAAAGATCATATATTAATTATAAATTTAAAGCTAAAAATAATTATATATCCCACGTTTTTAAAAATTTTGACAAATTTGAAATCAGTCAAAATTTATTTACTGAAGATTTTGGCCCAATTATTTATAGAAATGTGCCCATGTTGTGTCAATAATAAATTTATATTAATTTAAAATTAAAATAATTGAAACTATATAGTTATTAAATTTTTTAAACTTTTATTATAAGTTCATCTAATTCTGACTGTAGTATTAATTTAAATTAAATTGAATTCTATAAATTATCTTAGCTATCAAAGATCAAAATAAAAACTTGGTAATTAATAATTTTATAAATTAAAACAATATAACAATATTAAATATGATTTTAATATTTTAGGTATTAAGTTAATAAACAAGAATTATTCCAGTTAATTTAAAATTCATAAAATCTAAAATTTCTAAAGCTCTATTTTAAGTAAATTTAATATAATTTTTTCTAATAAATTGGTCAATATTTAAAAAATTAAAAGATTTTAATAAGAAAATACTTCATAACACTATTAATATCTCAATTCTCTACCAAAATTAGAAGTTTTGATTATTTATGAAAAGTAATTATTTTCTTTAAAAAAAAACAAATAAATATATATTTTTTCTAAATTTAAAATTAAATTTAAATAACTTTTTAGAGGATTAAACGAGATTGAAGTATTATCTTAATAAATTTCTAATTTTACAAGTTTAAAAGAACTAGATTTGTCCGTGCTATATGGTAATTTGTCAGATATTAGTGCTTTAAGTCTCATTTGTTCTAAATTGAGCTTATTAGAAATATTAAATTTAAATTTTTCGTAACATAATATTTAAATAAATATATAGTAATAATATTTTAAAATTTATAAAATATAACTTATTTTAAATTATTTTTGTTAGATACAATACAATATCATCATTGGGAAGCCTAAGCATCGAAAAATTAGTAAATTTATAGGAATTCACTTTTTAGATAGAGTAAAAAACTATTTTATTATTTTTAAAATTTTAATAAAATAGAATAATTATTTTTTTTAGTTAAAATTCTGATATTTTAAGTAATGAGTAACCTGAAAGATTTTTTTCAAAATAAATGGACTAATTAAAATAAGTTAATTTATAAATTGGGTAATCTTTTTAATAATATTTAATTATTATTTTATTTATAATAAAATAAATAAACTAAAAGGAATCATTAAATAGACTTTGGAAAATTATTTATCAATTTATCTTCAAGTGTGGAGAAATTAAGAGTCTATTTTGAATCAGTTACTGATGTTTCAGCCTTTCAAAACTTTTTTTATTCCTTATTTACGAAAATCTAATTACAGATCTGTTTTACGTAATTTATATAAAAAAAAATTAACATAAATTAATTTTTTAATATAAAAGCTAAGGAAATGTAGAATCCTTTGGAGATTAAATTAATATGTTCTCAGATTAAAATTAAATATATTCACTTGAAATAAAATTTGAGTAAATAAAATAAATCAAACTCATCTTGAAAATTTTATTAAAATCATTTATAAAAATATTAGATCTTATTCTGGCGCGTATAAAGATACCTCGGATTTGGAAAATATATTGCTTCCATTAAAAAAATTATAATATTTATAAATATCTTATCAGTAATAATTAAAATTTATTTAATCTTTATTAATTGTAAAATAATATATTATTATACATTATGAGATATCTTTAAAATCCCATGGTATTACCTTCTTATCTTAATCTACCTTTTTTGAGTGAAATTGATATTTAATTTAGTAATGATATGTAAAAAATATAAATAAAAATATTTTTAAGAGTTTTTATATAAAAAAATAAATATATTTTATAACTTAAAGCTATGGTTTTGACTAGGATATATTATTAAAAATTAAAAATTTATTACATGGCTGTCCCAAATTATAGTATGCATAATTTCGCTTCTCGTAAATAATTAATACATGTTTATATAATATTTAATTATTTTAAATAATTTAAATTTAATTATATTGTTATTTTCTTACTAATATATAGTTATATATCAGTTAATGAAATATAATATTTACACTTAATTCCAAATTACTTCAAGAACCTAGATAATTTTAAAGGTCTTGAAATTCATATTAGTTCATCTTATATAACTCACATATCTAACTTATAAGCCTTAGAATCATTTGAAAAATAATATTCAAATATTAAGAGTTTTAAATTTTTTTTATATGACAACAATGAACTTATCAGTTTATCTGGTCTAAATTAAATGATACATAAGACTATAAATGAAACAAATTTAGAAGGTATAGGAATTTACGTAGAGTAAAATCATAAAAATCTTTAAATTTATTTATCAAAATATATATTTTTAATAATTTTTTAGTTCAAAATTTTATTTGAAATTATGTTAAAATATATAATTTAAGCTATAGTACATAATTAGCAGACTTTTCTGATTTATAATATATTAACCAAAATTTCACTTCCTTGAAAAATATTTATCTTTCATTCTCAGGGTAAAAACATAATAACTTTAATTCTTTTATTTCCTATAACTAATAGATTTATAAAAAATATATAATTAAAAAATTAAATAAATATATATATTAACAAAATGATTTAGATTGTATAAATTAACCGAAATAGCTTAATTGGAAGGAATTTTTAAATATACGACAATAAATAATTTAAACTGGATTTCACTTTACATTTAAAATAACAATTTAAACTCAGATATCAACTTATTAGATAACTAATTTTACATGCCTTTAATATACGAGAATAAAACTAATAGTAATGTATTTTAATTGCTTTTAAAGTAAAATAAATAGTATAAATAATTATATATAATATAATAAATATTAAATAAAATATATAAATATATTAGTGACTATTATTCTTGTTTTTATGAGGGGTGCTATATGACTATAAATGATTAATAAGTTTGTGAATCTAATTATGATATGGCACAATATTACGATACATAAACCCAATAATGCCAAGGTAATAAAAAATATTTGGATATATGAAAAATTACAATAAATTAAGTATATCTTATAATTTTTTATTATGTTTACTTTAAAATTTTTTTAGAATGCGAAAATTAATATTGTCATTCATGTTTAAATAATTAATCCTGTGAAATTTGTCGTTTTTCTATAATACCAAGAATTCTTCCTTCTTGTGACTGTCCTCCAAATCACTTCACATTAGAAGGCACTTACCATTGTGTGAGTAAATATAGCATAAATATTTTTTTTAAATTTTTAATTTTTCTTAATTCTTTTAAAAAAAAAAAGAACAAGAAAATTCCAAAGAAAATGAAAATTCCGAAGATACTGAAAATTCCGAAGAAACCGAAAATTCTGAAGAAAATGAAGATCTTAAAAAACCTAAAAATTCGTAGGAAACTTATGAAAGTAAAAATTGCCACTTTTCCTGTTTAACATGTTTACACGAAAAATATACAGATTGTTTAACTTGTTAAGAAAATTCCTAACTAGTAAAAATTGATATTAATGATTAAAATGGTCTTTGTATTAATAAAAATAATGAAAGTCTTCATCATAGCGTAAAAACATTATTATTATTTTAGATTGAATATTTTATTATTTTAATTTAAGGAAATAAGTTAGTTAACTAGCTCGTTAGTGATAATTCAAATTATACTTTCAATTTTCAGTTATTTTCCCAATTAAAAAACTGTTCTTTTTATTAAAACTATCGAAATGCTTCAAAACCTAGGAATTTTATATTATATAAACATTGTTCTTTATGACAATTAAGATATAATATTTAAATCCATAAATTTTGTCAATTTTCATAGATACCTTCCAAATCCTCTAGAAAATAGTATAGAAAATGTAAAAAACGTACACAACTTAGAAAACACAGAAATAAAAGAGATTTTAGAAAAATATCCTAAATTTTTTCTTAATGGAATAAAAACAGAATAATTCATAGTAAACTGTTATGTTATATTGATAATTTTTATCATATTTAAGTTTGCAATATTAGCATCCTACTTATTAAAATAAAGGTAATTTATTTAAAATTAAAAATTAATTTTTTTTAATTTTTTTTTTTTATAAAATAGATACCCAAAAAGAAAAGTAGTAAATTTAATAAATAACTACCATAATTTTAACACAATTCTATTTTTATTCTCTATTTTTTCTATGGAAATTCAACTTTATCTTCTATTCTATTTATCTGCCGATAATAATTTAAACCAAACCACATCAGTTTATAGTTTAATTTTTGTAACACTAACCTTTATTCTTGAAATTGAGATTTTTACGATTATAAGTAAATTCATTTTGTCAAAAAGAAAGACCTATATTAAAAGATTAAAATTAAAAGTAGCTCTTGAAAATATCAAATAAGATAATTTTTTTCAAAAAAATTACTATTTTCTAAAATTTTTTAAAAAAACTCTTCTTTTATTTTTCATAATTGTACTTTATAACTATCCAATTGCAGCCTCCACTATGATTTTCATAATTCAAGTAATTTTTTTATAATTTATTATGTGTAAACATTATTTTTATTAAATATTTATATTTATATCTTTTTATTTAAGCTATTATCCTTTGTCTTTACCATAATATCGAATCCTTATAATAGAAAATACATTTAAATAATTTCTATTTATTAAGAAGGCTTACTTTCTCTCATTTTTTTCATTTATATTTTCGCTGCTGTAAAATTTGAGAATAAAAATATTTCTCCCAAAACAGAAACAACTCTAATATCAGTATTTTGTCTTATTCTTTTAATTGGAAATCTGTTATTTATACTACTTTTAATAATTTTTGAGATGAATATATTCAAATACTATTTAATTGAAAAATTTAGCAAAAATAAAGAAAAAATATACGTAAAAGTTTAAAATTCCAACCCTTTCCAAAATAAAGGAAATATTATAATTTATAAAGAAATAAACACCAATGAATTAGTTAATTGACTTAAAAACTGAATCTTAAAAAAAAAATTTAATTCATTTTATATAATATAATTAATAACATTTAAAATAAAAGAAACAATATAACTAACATTTATAAATAGACATAATATTTTTTATTTTTTTTAAATATCGATTTGCCTTCTCATTATAAAAGGAATATTTAAATAAATTATAATTTTATAATGATTTTTATATTTCAGCTTTATTCTACATCACTTTATTATTCATACTATATCCTTTACAAGCTAAAATTTAATCTTTACTTTAAAATTAAGTAGCCTAAAAGCATACAAACAATAAACAGTCCCGCACAAATATAAAAAATTTTAAAATTTTATTATTAACTAACATTCATTTCAGCACAAGCAAATAATTATTCATCTTATAAAGTAGAGTCAGAACATTTTAAATAACAACTATTTTTATATAAGTAACATTTTTCGCATTTTTAACTCAAATTATTCCATTTATACCCAAGCTTGCACACGCACTAGCCGTTGTAATTTAAAATTAAATTTTCTTTTTTTTCGCATTTCGTGCAGATTTTATCAGAAATACATTCCAAACAAAAATTTGGACACTTTTAACAATCTTTGTTTTTTCCTTAAAAATCATGGTATCCCAATTTACACACACAATTTTCATCTAATTTTAATCTATTTTCCCCCTCGCTACAACCAGTACAGTTATTTGCCTCATCTACACAATAAGAGCACTTTTTTTCACACGCTTTATTATAAAATATTTAATTTTAAAATAAAAATCAATAATTTTTAATATAAAAATATAAAAATATTAAAATATTAATTTATATCAACTTTATTACCATTATCGAAAATTTAATCATCAAAGGTGTCTAGAAAATGTCCTAATTTTTAATTCACACAGTTTGGCTCCAAAAACTATGGATTTAAACAAACTAAGCAAATATTTTCTACATTACACGTTTTACATTTTGGATCACATTCTTGTTAAATAATAAAATAAATTTAATTTTTATATAAATAAGTAAATATTTATAAATTTTTATGCCAATATATTTGACTAAATTTTATAAAATATATTTATAATTTTAAAAAATTACTTTAACAATTTTTATTAATTTAATCATCATAATACCCATCTGGACATTCACAGTCACTTTCATTTCTTTTTGGAATTGAATCTTTACATACTAAACAATTTTCTCCATTTTCACATTTTTAACATTTTCTCTAGCATTCTTAAATTTTAAAATATTTTATATAATATTATTAATAAAATTAAAATTATCAGCTATTATATATTTTTTAAAAAATTTAAAAATTAAATACGTGATATATTCTTATAAATTAAATAATACTTTAACACTAAGGATTAATGAAATCATCATAAAAACCATCAGGGCAACCACATTTTTTTGATACATTTCTCTCTTCAGAAACACAAGTTTTACATGTATTTTCATCATCACATGTAACACAAGGCCATTGACATTCTTTTATAAAATAAATTTTATAATTTATAATAGCATTGTTTTAAACGATATAAAATTTATTTATAATATAAGATAAAAATCTCAAACTTAAAATTTTTATAGATTAAAATTTACCTTAACATTAGTCATTCAAATTATCATCATAGTATTCATCTACACAAGCACAAAATTCTTCTAGAATTCTCTCAGGATTTGAAATTAAACAACTTTCACATTTATCAATATTTTAACACGTTGCACACCCCCTGACACAAGCTAAAAAATAAAAATAAAAACAAAAATTAGCATATTTATTACAAAACTATTAAAATTATTATTAATATTTTATTTTTATTTTTTACCCTAACATTAATTATTTATCCCATCATCAAAATACCTTTAACCAGGACATTCACACAATGTTCCTACTCTAGCTGGCTCTGACTAAACACAAGAATCACACTCATTTCCATTACTGCACGTAGCACATCCAAACCTGCAAGCTAAAAAATAAAATAGCCAAAAAAATAAATAAATAAATAAATAAATAAATAAATAAATAAATAAATAAATAAGTATTTATTTAATATAAATTAATAAAAATACCAAATAAATTATTTATTTACGCATACAATCATTTTAAACAGATAAATCACTATAATAACCTGCAGGACAGTCACAAAAAGGCAGCTATCTGCTAAAATTTTCTTCTTAGCTGCCAACACAAGTCAAACAAGAATTTTCTTCTTTACAAGTTTCACATTATTATATACAATCAGAAGTATATAATACGATATCTCTTATTCCTAAGAACTGGTCGAACGAACCACTTTAATTATTCCACTCGATTTTTAACTCTACTTATTATTTATTGTGGCTAATAGATTCTTGAATTTCGTGTATGCTGTCAAAATATTTAGTATCATTTTCCGGGTTTAAAGCGCCGCATAAATCAGTAGTTTATGAACTAAAATAAAAATTTATTAGTAAAATTTATATTTAAAGATTTTATTATATTTAATTAATTGTATTTTTATTTTTAAATTATAATTTTAGGAATTACTTGGTTGGTTCTATTGTTTTTATGAGCTAATTGTCCAAATATATATATATATTACAGCCTTTTTACCCTAAAATAAAATTATTTATTGCTTTTATCAATTAAAAACCCTAAATAGTAACACTAGGATATTAGAATTATTTTCGTAATTTTTATTTTATAAATTTTTACAATAATCTCCTTATAATAACTCCATATTTAATTTTAAAATTCTGTGGTTTTGAGTAGTCTCATAAATTTTAGTAAATTTGCAATTATCACAAATTTATTTATAGTCAAAATTTCTACCCAAAGCGTATTTTTTACTTTCACAATAAGTTCCAGCCAAATTGTTATAATTATATTCTTAATATAATTAAAATTTATTATATTCCCAACCAGTTTCTAAAACATCAAAATGGTTAAAATCATCCTTTAAAAAATCGGATCCTACATATCTTCTACCTAAAAGTAAATTTTTCGATTTATATTCAAAGAAATTTATTAATTAATTAATTCAAATTTTTAAAATAAATATGATATAAATATGACTTTCATTATCTTCCAAATAAGTGTCTATACAGTGAGTCTCATTTTAAGTCGTAAAAAACGGGCATTTCTTTACACAGGTATTATGAATTAGCTAATAAAATAATTATCAATATTTTTTAATTTTATATACGAATAAAAGTATTTAAAAATAAAATAATTTATTTTTATTCATAAATAATTTAATTAATAAAATTTATATATGAACTAAAGGACAAACAATTCTAAAATTTATTTTTATTATTTACTAAATAATCACTTTCACATAATTCACAGTTAATCCTATCAGCTGAGCAATCTTCACAATTTTCAATGATACATTTTTTAACACAAACTTAATTTTCTTTTACATACCCCTCTTTTTAAAATAAATTTTTATATTTATTTTTCTAAATATTAAATATATTTTACCCTCACATTATTAATTAATACAGGAATTTTAAAAGGCTGTGTATCCATCTATACCTATATATAATTTTAATTAAACTTAATAAATTTTAATTATTTTTTTATTTACAAGTACATTAATTTTCAAATTTATTGGAATTCTCCGGACAAGTCAAACAGTTATCTTAATTAGGCCCATCTTTATAATAAATTTAGTGATATTAATTATTAAATATTATATATAAATTATTATATTATTACCACAACTTTTACAACTTGGGTGGCATAAATAAGCATACAGTTAAAAATTACTAATCTAATTAATATATAAAAAATTATAATAAAAACTTAATATTTTATATTCTAAATTTAAACAGTAATTTTAAATAAAGATTAAATTAAAAAATTATTCAAAAAAATATATATTAATACTACTAAAGCTTCATCAGTTACTGCCTAATTATTTTAAGCTCCAATTATTATTTTAACTGTATTTTAATCATGTTTATATTCCCACGCATGATTTATAGAGAAAGCTAAAATAAATAGATTAAATAGTCTTTATTTATATATAAATTATATAATAATTATTAATTGGAATTTATCTTTAATATTATTTTTTATTTTAAATTTAAAAATATATATATACAAATTTTATCACTGATAATTTATATTTTATTAATTATAAGTTTAATTTATTTGGTGTTTTACTTATATATTAATAAGAATTCTCGTCTATATTAGGTGAATTTAGACAAAGCATATTGGCTTTTGAACTATGGTGTGTATTTATACTAATTTCAAAAATTTTATTCTCATTAATTTTAACATATTAATACTCCTAAAAAAAAAATTATAAAAAATAAAGAATAGGAATTTATAAACTAACAAATCTTTTATTATATTACACCAGTATCCAAAGAATACAAATATCCAATTTTAATCAATAATCCTAATTTATAATGTGGCTGCTAAACCTAGAATTCTTTATAAACGTATCCTTTATTAAATCTTCCTGTAAAATATAATAATAAAAAAACTAATTTATTAATTAATTTTTAATAATAGTAGATCTCAATAAAATATTTATTTTTTTCTTATATTATATTTTTTATTATAATTACCAAAATATATATCTTCGTTTTCACATTAGTAATCAAAATACATGTTACTATCTTTTTATCCTGTCACTGTCCAGTCAAATATTTCATTAGCATCCCAGTTTGGGCCCATAAAATAAGAGCTAACTAAAACTCTTTCCTCTAAAAAAAATATTAAAAAATATTATAATTATGTAAATTAAAAAAAATAATAATTTTAAAGGATTTTATTTATATAATAAAATAAAAAAATATTTTTAAGTTATTTCTATTTTTTACAAGAATATATTAATTTTACGCTTAAAAAAAATTATAAAACGAAGAAAGTTAAAGTGGATTTTAAAATCATTTTTATTTATAAATTTATGTTTTTATTTATAACTATTTTATTATATTTTCTACTAATTAATGCCAAAATTAAATAATTTCTAATAATTTATTTAAATATAAAATATTCAAATTTTTAGCATAAAATATTTAAAAAAATAATTTATTTTATATAAAAAATATCTTTTAATCATAATTAATTTTTTTTTATTTATTTTTATTGAAAGATAAATCGAATAATTTCAAAAATTAAATATTTTAATAATAAACTTCACATAAATACCTAAAAAATTCAATTGAATTATAAAAAGAATTATATTAAAATTTAAAGTTAAATTAAATATTATTTTCCAAATATTAAGAAATTTCGATTCGCAATTACTTTAAATTTATTAAGTTTAAATATTTAAATTTAAATATAAAATAATATTATGCAGTATTTAGATTAAAAAGATAATATAAAATGTTTATATTTACTAGTAATTCCATTTAATTAAGAAATCAACAGTATACTAAAAATCTATACTTATTTAGACTATTTTCCCTTTTCTCTATCTTTTCTTAAATAAGCCTATTAATTATTAACAAAAAACCCTTATAAAACAATTAGACTATTAAAATATAATTAAAACCCTTTGCTCTAATATTATTTTTCCTTTCAAAACCACAAAAAAAATATTCTTATAATTATATAATTAATAAAAAAATAAAAAAGTAATAAAAAAGCAAGAAAAATTATCAAAAATAATAAGAAATCTTAAATAAAAATGTAAGTAAAAATATACTCTGAAAAAGAAACTAGAATTTTTAAAGGAGACATTAACTTTGAAACTCTTCAAAATTATTGTGCTTAAAATTTCAAAGCCGCCTAAATTTCTAACTAACTCTCATTTACCTACCCCTCCAATCCCCAAGAAAACCAAGAAATTATTAAAGTTGATAGTCAAAAATAACTAGAAAAAGCTTTAAAATAAAATGGCGCCGAAAAATCCCTGAAATTAAACCTAATCATTGAAGAAATTTAAGCTGAAAAACAAGATTCATAAGAAAATATTTCTTAAAGTCAAGAAAAGGAAGAAAATAAATAAAATTCAGAAAATGAATAAAAAAATGAAGAAGAAGAAGAAAATTCAGAAAAAAATTCAGAAAATTCAGAAAATTCTGAAAATTCAGATAAAATGAAGGAAATAAGATAAAAATTCAAAGAAGCTAAAAAAGAAAAAAGAAAATAAAGGAAACAAAGGTTAATAAACTACTGCAGAAAAGACGAATTCATGAGCCAATTCGTTTAAAAATGCCAAAAATTTGTGAAAACCAGAATTATTCCCAAATTGAATAAATTCGAAAAAGAATATATTATCTTTTTCTTAGTCAAGTATTTCATAATGTTTGCCTATAAATTGGCACTTATTGTGAAAACTTTAATTAAGAAAAAAAAAGAAAAATTCGGAAAAAAATTCGGAAAAAAAAATTGTCACAAAAAAATGTTTAAATTCGCCCAAAATCCTTTCTTTAAATAAATAATCAACGACAATTCTGATTTCAAAGAAATTTTTTCCTAAATTTCCCAAAAATTTGAATAAAAATAAGAAAAATAAGAAAGTTAAGAACAAAACCAAGAATAATAAGGATAATCTGAAAATAAAGAGTAAAAATAAGAATAAGAAAAATTTGAAAAATAAGTTCCCCATGAAATTTTCTAAAAATTTGACAAAATTGCCCAAATTTTCAAAAATAAACTTTAAACTCAAAATTTGTTCTAATAGACAAATTAATAATAATAACAAGAAAACTAAGAATAAAAAAAAAATGAAGATTAATTTTAACTAAGAGCCCAAAGAATTAAAGAAATTATCGCTAAAGAAGAAATTGATTACTTGTAAGTTGTTAAGGAAAACAAAGATATGACTGATGAATAATTAATTGAAAAATTACTTTTAGTTTGAAAAATTTTTACTAAATTTAAAATTTAAAATTTATTAAATAAATTTTTTTATGAAATTTTTTATGCATTTTATAATAATTGATTAAATATATGTTATTCATTATTATATCACTAAATATAAATATAAATAAAATACTGTAATATTTACTTACTTTACCAATTAATTTCAATTATATTGTGAACTTTACTTATCTAGGAATTTAATAACTATTCTATTAATAATCTAGATAGTATTAAATTTGTTAAATTAAATTAATTTTTTTTTTTATTTTTTTAAATTATTTTTAATAATATCATTTTTAATTATCAGTCGTATATAAAAAGTTTTAATCCGACTATAATTGTTCATCTCTAAAACTAAATTAAACTTTTTTAGAATAACTTCCACCCTACTTTTTCTATTAACTTGGCTTTTTATTAACATTGTTTTTTTATTCACTGATTTCTTCATTTAAAATTTCATTGTTAATTTCTTTAATTTGAGATTTTTTTACCAGAAAATTTTTATTCTTTTTTTATCTATTTTTATAATTTATTTTTTAAGTATTAAAATAATTTTTATCACCATTTTCCTAATTTTTTGGAACTTTAATCTTTATGTCTTCATTTAAACATACCATTTACTTAAATTTTAAATCTTAATTTTAATGTTATTATCTTTACTTTAATTCCATTTATAAATTAAGTTGATTTCCTTATTAATTTTAGATACTCAATAAGCCATTTTATCTTTATTAATCCATAAACATTTTTATGCCTGGAAAAATATCTTCTAACTCCATCATTTATTTCCTAAAAGTTTAATCTTATAAAACTAAAATTTCTCCTCCTTTTTATTAAATTTTCTCTATTTTTTTTATGATTTTTTTAATTTTAATAGCAAAAATCGTTAAAATAACACCTATCAATAGCAAACTTACTATTAAAATATCTTACAAACTAGCTATTTATTCTCTTTAATAGTAATGCACTTATATACATTGACGTGTATCCTCGTCTTATAAAGTAAAAGATGGACATTAAAAATAACAATCTTTATGGTTTAAAAATACATAGCATTTTCTACACTTGCCTTTTACTTCGTCCCATTTAAAATTTTGTTAGCATTCACATTTCATTTTATAATAATTAAGTACCAAACCCAGTCCCTATTCGCATTAAGTACAATAATTATAATCTTCGCATTTTTTACAATATTTAGGACATTTATAACAATCTTTTGTAGTTTGACTAAAATCGTGAAAACCTTCCTTACAAATGCAATTTAAAGTAATTTATTCCCTATTTTCCCCTTAAACGCAATTCTAGCAAATATCTTTATACCTACAACTAGCACATTTTTTAGGGCATTCTTTTAAAATCAAAATTAAAAAAATTGATAAATTTTTATTAAAAAAATTTACTTTAAACAAATAATATTTTATATTTTACATCTGTCCTTAACAGTGTATAAATCTATTTTTTATTATTAATATCCTATTTAATCAACCTCGCAATTTGGAATTTAGAATTATGGATTTAGACACTCTTGACAAGAACCAGAATTTTCACATTTTTTACATTAATAATCACACACTAAAAAAAATCATAATATAATATAAATTTATATATTATAAAAAAAATAATAAATAAAAAATATAACATATTTTACTTTAACATTGAATATTTTCACCATCATCGTAATACCCATTTTCACAGGCGCACATTTAATCAACAATTCTTGCAGGTAAAGATTTTACGCATTATAAACAATTATCAGCCTTATCACATGTTTAACAAGGAAAATTACATTCTATTTTTAAAAAAATTATATCAATAAAAAGCTATATTAATAAAATAAATAAATAAATAAATAAATAAATAAATAAATAACATAACATAACATAACATAACATAACTTAACTTAACTTAACAAATAATTAAAAAATAAATTAAATATATAAACCAATAAAACAATTAACAAAGGAATAAAGAAAATCTTTTATTTATTTATTCAATTAACAAATCAAAAATAATATATTTATAAATATTATAATTTTTTTTTAATAATTCTTTTCTTTAAGTATACCTTGGCAATTTTCATTTACTAAATCATCGTAGTAACCATCAGGACATTTGCAAAAATTATCAACTATTCTACTATATTCTTAGTCTTTATCTCCATAACACTCAGTACATTAATATTCATTTTAACAATTTTTACACTCATTTAAACATCCAGATGCAAAAACAAGGACATCTCTTATTCCCAAAAACATTCCATTAGATATATCGTATTATTTCCATTTAAATTAAATTAGAGCCTCATTTTTTGTGTGGTTTATTGTGGCGTTATAAAAAAAAACATGGTCAGCTTTATCTCTTAAACCACAATTTTAATCGCTTTATATTGGCCTATTTCATATTTTATATTAATAATATTATATAATATTATAAAATATTTTATGCGAATTAATTAATATAATATCATTTTTACCCTAATTATTATATTTTTACTGAAGTTGTTTCGCCATCTACAAGAAAAGAAAAATCAGCGTTAGGATCAGGCCCTTAATAAAATTTAAAAATAAATAATTAAAATTAATTTTTAAAAATAATTATTAATATAAAATTTTACACTAGTCTCCCTTTATAATTTGGAAAAATATTCTCAAAAATTTGTGTTAATTATCTACTTAAAAACTTTTTTAAAATGTACACCAATTTGTACAATCAATTCTGTATCCTAAATTATGTCCTAATGCATATTTTTTCTCATCACATGTTGTCTTTGCCAAATCATTTATACTAATTTCATTTTAAATTTAAATTTATAAAAAGTTCCATTATTTATTGACCACATCAAAATGGTCAAAGTTATCTTCCAAAAAATCACTAATTACTAATGTTCTATCTAAATATAGTAAAAATATAAAAGACATTATCAAAATATAATTAATAGATTAAAATGAAATGAAATAATTTATTCATTTATATAAAAAAAACTAATATGATAAATTTATTTAAAAAATCAAATAGTTATATTTTATATTTTAATTCATATGAATTTATAAATAATAAAAAAAAGTAAACTCTATAAAATTACTAAACTATGCTCCTAAATAATTATCTTGACATATCATTTAAGAAAAATTTAATTTTTCTGTAAAATATGGACAGCTTTTTACACAAATTTTATCAAATACTTTCTATTTAATATTTATTTTAGGTTTGATTCATTATAATTTTAAATTATTTAATAAATAATATTTTATTATTTTATTAAAATAATTAATTAATTTAATTTAATTAAATTTTTAGTTTTACATAGTATCCATCATCACACTCGTTACATATTTCACTTGTTTAGCAAATTTTACAATTATACACATTACATTTTTCACAGGCCATCAATTCTTAGTTCAAATAGTATCCATCTTGAAAATTAAATTAATTATATATAATATAATAAAAAATATTTAGTTAAAAAAATTTTTATTGAACAATTAATGATTACCTTTGCAACTTTAATTACTATCCACACACTAATATTAGGATGCTTTTTTTTAATTTTAACCTATTTCAAATTTAATGTCAAAAATAAATAATTTATATTAAATTTTTCACAAATTTTTAAATTAATTAGCATATAAACATTATATTAAGATAGTTAATAGAATAAGAAAATAATAAAAAATAATTTATACATATACATCTTTCATTTTATTAATTAGCATTATCTATACAAGTTAAACATTCTTTTTCCGAAGGTCCAGCTAAATTATAAAACTTAAATTAAAACAATTTAATCATAAAATTAATATATATATTTACAACAAGTCAAACAACTGGGATGGCATAAATAAGCATATAGTTTAAAATCATGAATCTTTTTATAATTTTTTTAATAATTAAGTTTTATTAAATTATATTTTTATTTTTATATAATATCATTAATTTTTAAGATGTTTTTAAAAATTACTGCTAAAGATTCATCTTCTATACGTTATCCATTTTTTAGTTATATTCTAATTTCGATATTATCTATTTCATATGGATAATTTAAAGCATAATTTAAACGAAAACCTATTAAATTGATAAAAATACAATTAAATTTTTATGTACTAAAATAATAAAAATATAATTTATATTACTTCTTTAATTATCTAAGCATTCTGATTCTTAAAAATAACTTCTACCTTACCCTCCAACTTCATCTTAATTTATAACCTCTCGGTCATTAATTTACAAGTTTTTGTACTCCTTTATAATTATATATGGAAATTTATTTCAGCTTATATAATTAGTTTTATTTTATGGTATATAATGTTTAATCGGTTACCTTACTTGTTACACCAATACCATCCATAGAATCTAGGTATATAATTTCAACTTATATTCCAATTTAATAACACGGCTATTCAATTTAAAATTATTTGTATATTGACCCATCGAAATTACCTAAAATTAATAAATAAAATTTTGTACTATTTTAATTAATAGAATTTATTTATCTTTTTAAATTTTTTAATTTATTTTATGAATTATTTTATATAAATTTATTTCTTATTTTTATTCATATTTAGATTCTAAGATAGAAAATTTTTATTAAAAAAATAATAGTAAATTAAAAAAATTATCCTAATTACCAAACAACTTTCCTTCCTTGCAATTCTTATTATATTCTTTTTTATATTATTTAGTATATTCCCAACCGTTTACGTCATCATCACCCCAATTATTTTCTTAAAAATTTTATTCCACTAAATATTTTTCATCTAATTTATAATAATTTTAAAATTAAATTCATAATTTGATTTTTAAATTCTTTTGATTATATATAAGTAAATATTTTACAAGCAAATATTAACTGAAATAAACTTAAAATAAACCAAAAAGAACTCATTTAATATACAATTATTATGATTGATATTTAATGTACTTAATAAAACAACTGCTTGTTTATTTATTTAAAGGAATTTACTATATTAATTATTTTTTCTAAATAAAATAATTAGAAAAAATTAATATAAATTACAATGAATTAGTTAAACACAAAAATAATTTTATTAAAAATATTTATATGTAAAATTTAATTTATAATAGATAAAATTTGTTAATTTATATTTAATTATAATTTTTCTTCATATATAAAATATATTTATGTATATATATGTACAAAAAAGTATCAACTATAACAAAATTCGCTAATATTAGATTAAATTATATTTTATTAAATTTTTCAATTATTAAATTCATTTAAATTATTTTTTATATTTCATCTTGAAATATCTTATTAATTATATTATTTGTCTAAGTATAAACTTTTTTTTTAACTCAAATTTAAATTCAATAAAATATTATCTCCTTAATTTTGTTATTTTTCTTTTTTAATTTAGAATTAACTTTTTTAATTCTATATCTCAAAACTGTTTAATTTATTTATTTAATTAAACCTTTTAATAATAAACTAGAAATCCTCGGAATCATCTTCTAAACTCTATTTAAATATTTCATCATTCATTTTTCTTATAATATTTTCCTACATTTAGTTTAATTATTTATTAGTTGTTTTAACCTGAAATAAACAGGATTTTTATTAGTTTTCATTATTTATTTATATGTTTTATTAACAAAATCTATTTTTATTATTATTTTTATTTTTATTATTAATGTTTATACTTATATCTAAATTTATATCGTCTAAAATAAAATCCCGTGTATTCTTGTATTTAGTTGATTGATTATCTATATCTTTTTTATATTTATTATCAGACTTTATTTACAACTTATTTTTTTAATTTTAAATTTAAAATAAATCTAAATTTTATTAAACAACATTTTTTTCAATTTATAAACCATTATTTTCGCTATTTTAGTTTTTGTAGGATAATTTTTTTTTAGAAATTTAGCAACCCATTTAATAAAAGACCCTAATTCTTTTAATTTATCAATTTTTTTATATTTAAGTTTAATTTTTTTTATCATTAAAATCTTGAACTTTTTTTCCTTAAATTAAGTATTATAAATCTAGAAAAATATAGATTTAATCATTAATGATAAACTTTATATTTCCTTAAATCACTTTAAATTACAAAAATAAAATTTAACGCATAGAGCTTAATTTTTCACTGTAAAAAATTTAAATTTAAACAATAAACTTAATTTAAATAATTTAAATAACTTTCATATGTTTAAAAAAATATTTTTATAGCCATCATTAAAAAATTTATAGACTTATTTTTATCATAAAAATACATTATTTTAATAAACAATGATTAAGAATTAAAACTGCTTGAAAACAGAATAAATATAAATACACCAAATTAATGTTAAACTTAAAATACAAATAATTTTGATTTTATACTTGATTTTTATTAATTTATAGAATATATTAAAATCACTTATTATTTAATTAATTTATATCAATTTTTTTCTAGATTTTTAAAATAAATAAATTTGCAAAATTATAAGCTTTGAATAATTTTTATTCCTACGAATGAGAAAATATAGAGTAAGTTAATTTTTTTTAAAAGTATCTTATGTTATGTATAATTTAAAGTAGTCAAAAATATACTTATAAATCAATTATAATTTTCTAGTACAAATATTTAAAAAAAATAATTACTATTATTTCAATTAAAGGTATTAAATAATAATAATAAGCAACATTATGATATTTACTTATATCTCTATAATTTTTAATAATATCTACATATTAGATGTTTTTACTTGTAATATAAGTAAAAAAAAACATTAATAAAATTTATATAATTTGAGTTAATTTTAAAGACAAATAATTTGATGAATGGGAAAATATTGTTTTTTTTATTTTATTTTTAAATTTTTAAATTTATTTTATTAATATTAGATATTTACCAATAAGGTAATAAAAATTATAAATTTAACATAGTTTTAAATATTCCACATGTTATATTAATATATATCTTAAGAATTATAATATCTAAATTAATAAATCATTAAAATATATTATTTATCCTCTGTTCCAATATTTTGAATTTAAAATTTCCTTTCATTAAATTAAATTATTAAAAAAAACTAAAATTAGCAAACATATTGCATTTAACCCTAATTACTTTTCCAAATATTAACTTATTATTTTATATAAAACTAATAAATATATGATAAAGTCCCTATCTAAAAGAAAAAATCAAAATATTATAGTTATATAGAAAAAAATAATAATATTTTATCCTAAATAAAAAGTGTAAAATTAATTAAAAATAAATTTAAACATACTCAAATAAAAATATTAGTTAAATATTTCATTAGATTTGTATTAATTATATTTAACATAAAATTTAAAAAATTTTTTTGTAAGTAAAAAAAGTCTTTTAAGAGAAAGTTATGGTTATTTATGACACTTAAATAAAAAATTTAAAGTTTGTTAATAAAAGGATAAAACTATAAAAATAAAAAATAAGATAGTTATATCGATGTCTTATTAAAATATTTTTCAAATTTAAAAATATCTAAAAATTTTTATTTATTACAAAATTTAAAAAATATTAAATTATAAAATTATTTATTTATTGAATTTTAAATTGACCTTTTAGCTATATTTATCACTTTTGTATAAATTTCTTTTTTTCATTCAGTGATATTTTTTATAGTTTATAAGAAATATTTCCTATATATCTGACTAATTATTTAATTTGTCGAACTCCTAAACTTTAAGTTGGATAATAAATTAAAAAGTAAATAAATAAAAGAAAAAAATTAATAAATTTAACATAAAATGAAATATTATTTTATATGTTTAATTTTAACTTTTATTACAAAAATAACTTTAATTTTAATAAAATTTTATAAGTTTAATTTTATTTATATAATTTAAATAATTAATATTTTTAACTTAGAAAAACATAAACTATTTTTATGTATTTTAATTTATTTTGTTTACTTTACTATAAATATAGATTTTCATTAAATTCTTATTATTAAAGTAGTTTTTAAAAACTATAAAATATATAATATAAATTTTATTTTCAAAAATATGATAAAATTTAAAATGATTTCTTTTAAAATTTAGATTTATAGAATTTATATTGAATACGAACATTATATCATATGATTTATTAAAATATTAATTAATTACTAATTAAATTACCATTTACTTTAAAAAATATATATTCTAATATAATTTTAGGAATTAGAATTTAAGGCTAGCTTCTAAATGAAAATTTTTCAAAAAAATTAAAAAATTTCATATATTTTGATAATTACCATTCTAAATATTTAGAAAATAATCAGAACATAATCAAATCCATAAACTTTAAATAGATAATACATATTTTGATTGTTTATAATTTTACAAATTAATTATATGAATATTTATCAGAATATTTAAAATTAATTATAAAAATTAAACAGACAGAATAATATACGATATTGATATAATGTATATAATAGTATAAAATTTTATAACAGTGGCTATAACTAAAATTAATGTCCTAAAAAAAACAATTTAAATTTATACTCTGCAATAATTTATCAAAAATATTTATAAATTAAATAATATAACTATTATTTAAAAAGTATAATTGTAATTAAAATATATTTCTTCGGCATTTAAAAATTTATTATATCAATAAAATAATAAAATTTAATTCAAAAAGTAAAAAGTATTATTGTATTATAAGTATAAAAATTAAACCTAAATAATTATTTTTATATTTTATTACTTTGTAAATTTTTAATAATTAATAAAATATGATAATCACTTTTACTAAAATTAATATACCATAATTAATAAATAAGTATTTTCAAAAATTTTATTATTAATTATAAAACCAACTTTTTTTCACCTTAATATTTTATTGTAAAAAATTTTTTATAATATTATTTATAATAAGTTTAAATTTTTAAAAAATAAAAAATGTCTTTATTTTATTTTTTATAATTATTATTATATTTTATAAATTAAAGAATAAACTATACTTTTTATAAAGAGAATTTTTTTTTTAATTATTCTGTGATTTTTGTATTTTCATATAAAATTGCCCAAGTTTTTACATCTAAATACTTATATATCACTTATAATTAATAATAATTTTCAACCATTAATAAAATAAAAATTAGAAATTAAAATCGTGATTTATTTTTTTTATTAATTAAATATAAAAAAATACAAAATTACAAAGAAAATTGAAATTAAAAAAAATATCAAGTGCTATAGCTTAAATTAATATTAAAAATTGTTTTTTTATAGAATTAAATAAATAAAGGTGAACTAGTCAATAATATTTTAACTTTTATAAAAATTTATATATAAAAAGACCTAATAAATTAATTTAATTTGTTATTTTAATTTATAAAATAAAAAATGATACAATATAAATAAATTTATTAAATATAAATATAAAAAATATTCTTTAGTTCATTTTATCAACATATTTCATAAATTTCTTTCATCTTTTAAACATTCATATATTTAACAACTTCGTATTACTCAATAATTTAATTTAAGAATAAATCCAAAGAAATATTCTTAATTTAATCCTAATTAATTTTTTATTGTTCAATTTTTATTTATTTAAAAATTCTATGAATTTGTCTTTTTTACATTAACGAACTAGAATTACAGTCACAATTCAAAATAGGTGTAATAAAAAGGTCTTTTTTTAAAAAATCTATTTTATCCTAAAAATATTCTTCATTTACCTCGTATTTTGGTAATAATTAACTTAACTTATTCATTTATTATCCTTCCAAATTTTCAAATTATTAATTAAATTCATTTTATTAAAGGTTCTAAAATTTTTTATTTATATTTCGTTTTTAATTTTGGTTTTAATTTTAAATTTAATCTTCATTCTATCTCAATTTTTTAGAAAAAATTTACAAATCTTCAGTATCACTTTAAAATTAATGTTATATCGATTAATTCAGGATTTTTTTAGAAAAAAGTGTTAAATTTTTTAATTTTTCATTTTTTTCGTATTGTATGTCCTAACAGGAACTGGCAAATTATGTGTTTTTAGATAATTAAATGTTCAGTAAATTATGATTCTAAATATCGTTATTAATACTTTAATTTTATCCGTGAAAAAATACTTTTTTAAGTTAATTTTTCTAAGTACAGTCAGTCTTCTACTCAGAATATGACTCAGTTTAGATATTTAGCTGTAATTTTAGTTCTTTCTTATTTTATTTTAAATACTTTCTAATTTTATTGGTTTATTAATTTTAAATTTCTTATTTTTTAGAGATCTAACAACCCATTTTTATTTATACTTTAATTAAACAATTAAATTAATATATTATTATTTTATTTTTCTTATTTTTTATATTAATTTTTTTTGTTTTTTAATAATTAATTTTTCATCAATTTAAAATGACTAAAATATCATTATAATAATTATAAAGCTAATATTATATTTTGTTTAATTTAGATATAATAAAAATAACAGTCCATATATTGGAAAATATAATAATAAACAGTAATAATTAAATTTTGACTTTGTTAACAATTACATTTATAATTAAAAGACATTTTAAATTTAATAAATGATGATAACCTCACTTATTTATAAAAAAGGTGGTGTAATTTAATTTATTTTAGTTTCATAACCAATTTTTTATAAAATTTAATATATATTTTAATATTTTAAAATATTTTAACTTTTGTTATGGATAATTCTTTACGTCCATAATTAATTTATTATTTATCTATAAAAGCCAAATTTATATACATTGATTTAATTACCAGTCCACATCGAACCATTTATTTTTCGAAATTAAATTACCATAATAATTAAATAATTTATAAATAAATATAGTTCCATAAAATAATTAGCAGTTGATATAAATTAATTTAATATATAGAATACAACTAACATTTAATATCAATAATTAATTAATGCAATAAATGCTATTTTTCATGCTTAATTAATTTTGTTTTGGAAATCAATATATAAAATAATTACTGATTTATTTCTCATATTAATATGAATATTATTCTTTATTTTATATTGTCAGTAAAAGTTGGGACAATCATTTATTCTTTTTAATATTATAATATATTTAAATATTACATAAAAAATTTAAATTTAAAAATAAAATTATTAAATTTAATACTTTATAGATTAATATTACAATTTTTAATTATAATTAAACCTAATTTTTGGGTAAATTAATATTTTTTATTTTTTATTTCAAAATATTTTAATTTGTAAATAATTTATATTTTCATATCATTGTAAAAAACTAAGAATTATTTCCCAATTACACATTCAAATTAATATTTATCTTTTATTATTTGATTTTAAAAAATTTAAATTTTTTATAAATAATATTTCAATGTTAAATAGTTTTTTATATCACATTTTTTTATGAAAGATAATTTAAAAATTAAAAGCTCGAAGTATTAAATTCCCTCAATTTTTTTTAAAATAAATAGTTTATTTATGCGAAATTAAAACATACCAATCAAAAATTAGTGGATTTGATTTATAAAATTTAATGTATAATTTCTGTAAATATTGCAATTTATAATATATAATGTTTCTTTTTCTTTTTTTAAATTAAATAATTTAATTTTAAAAAAACACTACAAATTTATAATTAATTAGCTGGGCGTATTTTGGTTTTTAAGATTATAAAATGACTTATCTAATGAAATAGACAAACTCCTTAAAAATTAGAATTTCCGCTTTATCGCAATATTAATTAAAAAATGTGAGAAAAAAAAATTATACCATAAAAAATTAAATTTTCAATTATAAAATTTGAAAAAACACTTAATTTCAATTTAACTATAAAAATAAGCCAAAATAAATTATTAAATTTTTAAAGATGTACTTATATATTTTATTGATTTTTTATTTCATTTTTTATTCAATAATAATTTTAACAAAATACATTTCACTTTTGATAAAGTATTAATTTTAAAAAATATCTTTATTTAATATGATCATAAATTTACTTAAATTTGATATTGAATTAATTTATTTAAATTATTTTTTAATTTTTTTATTAATATATTGTTATATCTAAAGCTAAATAAATAAATTGAAAATTATTAAAATACCAGTAATGCTTAAATAAAATAATATATTTATACAATTTATCTTTTATAAAAATATATAATTTATTTACAAAAAAAAAATAGGATTTTGATTATAAAAATTTATTTTTTAATCTAAACATTTTTTCTTTAAAAAAATAAATAAACTTTATATATTAGAATTTATAAAAAAATTAAATAAAATATAGCATTAATTATAAAATCATTGAATATTAACTTCATTAGGATTTTTTTTTTAAATATTTTAACCGTATTTTCGTCTATCCTTTCTTTTTTTATTATTCTAATATTTAGAATTTTAAAAATTTATTTAATCAGTTTATTTTATTTTCATTTTTATTATTATTTTTATTATTATTATCAGCTTCAATATCAGCTATTTGATTACAAGATTTAGAATAATCAGATAAAATTTCTGAAGGAATCTCTTTCCCACTCCCATCAGAAGAATTTTTACTATTTCTTCTAACATTACTATTTTTAATAGTTTAAATTATAGGAAATTATTACTCGCATAAATTTTTTTCACTTTAAAATAATTATTTATGCTTTAAATTCTAATTTTTTTCAAAAATATATTTTTTATCATTATATTCTCCCTTTTCCTTTTTTTTTTAATCTTTACTATTTAATTTTGTATTTTTAAATTTTATAGAACTTTCCATATTTTTCTAAGAATTACTTTCCATCTTTAAACAATTTTTTATAATTCTTTCTTACAAATTTTACCCAGAATCCAATGAAAGTAAATTAATAAAATTTTCAGTGCTTGTTTATTAAGTAAAATTTTAAAGTTCAAAACTTGTAAGCATTTTAATTTTTTAATTTTTGGCCCTTTAAGCTCTGTCACTTGGATTAGAAAATATGTTATCATTTTAAACTTCTTAATTTTTTTATTTTAAGTAAAATTGATTCTATATAATTCCAGATGATTTCTAATATTATGTATAGAATTAAGCATTTTACTTTTATTCAGTCAATTTTGATTAGGAATTAAATTGCATCCATTTTTAGTCCAAGTTATCATAACTTATTTTTTAATTTGTCTCTTAAGGTATATTACTAGCACTTATTTAACTGTCATTAATTTAAATAAAACTATCTTTATTTTCTTAATTCTTAAAATATTGCTAATTTTCTACTTTTCTATCTAATGAAATTTCTTAAAATTATTATTACTTGTATTAATTTTTATTATTATTATATAAAATATTATCATCAAAACTTTTGTTTAAATCTTATTTGATTTATTCACTTATTTTCTTATCAGATTATATAACTAGGCTTTAAGAACCTCCACTAGAGGAATTAGAATTTTTTTACTTATTTTCTCCGGATTCTCCAGATTTTAACTCCTCTTCCAAAACAGATATATTATATTATAAATTTTATTTTCCTAAAAATATATTTTTTAAGGACTTATTTGACTAAACTTGTTAAGGAATACTACTCAACGAATTCATAGATTTTATCATATCAACATAATTTTTAGCCTTATTAATTGAAATACTTTTTTAAGAAAAAATTCGTGATTCGTAGTTTTCCAAAACTTTTTAATTAACTTTTTTAAAATCTCCTAAATAATAAAATAAATTGATAATTTAAAATAAAATAATAAAAAAATTATATTTTAAAACAAAATAAATTTATTTTTTTTACCCTTTTTAATTCCTTCAATAATGTCAACTGAATTAATATTTTAAAATAAAAATGCTCTATTTATATTCTTATATTTCTACTAATTTATTATCATCCCATACTTTTTGACACTATCTCTAATAATTTTCCACCTTTTCTTAATTATTTCTTGATTGTCAAAATATTTTTATAGCCGAATACCAAAACATTTTTTGAAATATGTTAATGTATATGATAAAATTTTAAATTTCATATTAGGATAATAAATGAA
Organism: Pseudocohnilembus persalinus; assembly: GCA_001447515.1. NCBI lineage: Eukaryota > Ciliophora > Oligohymenophorea > Philasterida > Pseudocohnilembidae > Pseudocohnilembus > Pseudocohnilembus persalinus. Next base: position 60,316 of record LDAU01000098.1, read on the forward strand.
AACTCCGTAAACTATAAATAAACCATTAGTTATAAAGACAATTATTAAACAGAAATAGTGAATAGTATTTTTATTTAATTCGTTTTTAGAATCCTAGTATTTTATAATTATAGATGAAAATATCACAGATATCAGAGAAATGCTTGAAATTAACTAAAATTTGTTTATTTTGAAAGACTAATACGGGTAGTAGAATTTGCAAAATATAAAATAAACTATAATAACGCAGAGACAAAAATAATACTTTAAAATTGTCTAAGAAAAGAAATACTGACAAATAATTGTAATGAGAACTTTCTGGTCAAATATAAAATAATCATATTAATTAAATTAATTTTAAATTTATTTAATACATTTTTATTAAATAAAAGAAAATATTTATTTTACCTAAAACATAGACAAAAATTCCCAATAATAAAGATCCTTTTTCAAATCAATGTACAAATACCCATAAGAACATTAATTTTTGATCTTATTATTATGGTGTCTGCTTTTATACATTTTAAAAAGCATAAACAAAGGAATTATAAAAATAAAAACTAGTAAACTCACTATATTAATAGGCTACACATATTTGTTATAATAATCACTTTCACACTTCAAATTAATATCAGCTAAAGTGTATTAAATATCTCCTATACTTCTACATACCAAAAATTAAATTGAATACTCTAAAATTCCTGCTTATTATGAAATAAACCATATCACAAAAACACATACTAATTAATATTTCACTGTGTTTATTTTTCTTTTTAACATTTTTCGATTATAAATCAAAATAGTAATATACAGACTCAATAATATACCTACACTTATTATTTAAGTATATGAATAAAACTAAAATATTTTTGATTGCACAAACATAGAACCCATTACCTAATTTATGCAATAAAATGAAACAGAAATATTATTCCCTGGATTAGCTTAAAATTTTTAAAAGAAAAATATTATATTTAAATTTTTAAAAATTTATTAAACTGAATTAAAATTTACATAGATATTTTGATAAGCCAGTGAAAACCTAAGGAAATTCTATATTTACAGGGTCAAGTAAATAAATAATTTAAAAGTGTAAAAGTCCGATTTTAAAAATGCTTGTTGAATTATTTTCATAAATGATGTTTTTTTTCCATATAACGTATATTTCTTTTTTTTAATTGACCTGTCTCACCTTATCTTATAAAAAAAACACTGTCAAAGCTAAAACTCCCAAAAAAAGGAAAAAAGTTAGCAAAATATAAATAAAACTCACGTATTTTGAAGGACATTCTGTGCACTCGCCACTTACACTCTCAAAAAATCCATTACTATAATCACATTACTCGCAAAGAACACCTGTAAATCCTAAAAATAAATATATATATATTTTATTTTTATTATAGATTTTATTTATTATATTTTTTTATTATATAAATTATTTTAGAAAAGTTAAGTAAATTTTATTAAATTTTAACCTTCATAACAAGTATCATTTTATAAACAATTTTTAGGAGCATTCTCGCATTAAATATATTCAGTTGATGTTTAATTATATCTCCAATAACCCTATATATAAAAATATAAAAAAATATTTTATATATTTATATTATTAATAAATTTATTTATATATTAAATCTAGTTATATTAAAATTTTGAAAATATTTTTTATAATTTTTACATCTTAAGGGTAATAATACCCATAACCCCCGTCGCACTCGCCATTTTATTAACAAATATCGCAATAATTTTCACCTCCATTAGCAAGATAGGTCCCCAAAGGACACAAACTAAATTCCAACTTATCTTTAATAACGGTTTACTCATTTACGACATACCCTTGTTATACACTAAGAAATAAAAATTTTTTATTTAAATATCTTTTTTAATTAATTTTATTTTTATTGAATTTTTACATATCTTTTCCCACAAAAATTATACTATCTTAATTAATAACTTCATCAAACAAATTTTTATTATAATCCTAATTTGACATAATCCTGATGCCACCTACATCTGTCATATCTTCCTAAATTATAACATTTTTAAATGTAAAGTTAATTTTATAATCCCGTTCTTAAATTATATTTTATTTAATGTATAAAGAAGATCCACTGGACCCAGAATTATTTTTAAAAAGGGATTAACTTATATTTATTGAAAAATTTAACTATTCTATATTTTCAGCTTCTTCTTCATTAGGCGTCTCGTAATAAATAACTCCTCCTTTAGATAAATTATAATCCCCTGTTTTCTGCTTCCTTTATTAAGACCTGTCGAAAAAAACGTAATTGCTCTAAAAAAAAGACTCACTTTATTTTAAAAAATCATTAAATAATATTTAATTATTTATTAAATTAAATTTTTATATATATCATTTTATTTTTTAAATTATATTTTTTAAGTACCTTATAGTAAGATTGTTAACTTTAAATAATGCAATTGCACCCCCGTTATAATAAACATTATTTTTTAAGAATATAGCCTTATTTAGATACAAATTTTACAATAAAACAGCATAAATAGCTCCCCCAACAAAAGATGTATCAAAATTTTATTTATAGCCCGCTAAATTATTCTCGAAAGTGCTATCTTCTATGAAAATATTTTCGCATTTTTAAATATATATAACCCCCCCGTCCCTTTCACAAACATTATTACTAAAATTTGAGTATTTAATGTAAGTATTTTTATTATTTAAAAGGTAAATTTAAGAATATTCCTAAGAAAATTATCCAGTTATATTCAAAAAAAAAAAATTTAAATCTTCAGAGTCTCTAGCATATATAGAATTTGCCATTTCAGCTTTATTATCATTTATATATAAATTTTATAATTTAATATTTATTCCTTATTTAATCGAAATGGAACCTCCTATTTTAGCTGAATTATTTTAAAAAACAGAATCCAAAACCCAAGCCAAAGAATGCTATCAAATAATTTTTGATTAAAATTTGTTAATTTCAATATAAATCAATAATATGTATATATATATAATTATTTTTACTTCAAAAAATAAGGCTCCACCTTCAAAGTACCCAGAATTGTTTGTAAAAGTACAATTAATAACTTAAGTTATATCTTATTCAGTTAAAATAGTCATCGCCCCTCCATAGGCCGCATAATTATTAATGAACTAAGAATTTTTAATTTTTATTTCATTATTTTATTTTTCTATCAGAACTGCTCCCCCCTATTCATTTGAAACCTAGTTTCCTATGAATCTGCTATTTTCACAAGTAAAATTTTTACTTAATAAAATATAAAAGGCCGCACCGCTAAATTCATGATAATTTTCCAAAAAAACTGAGTTTTTAACTTCTAAATGGCTAGAAGCATAGTAAAAAAGTGCACCTCCGCCCTAATTACCAGATAAATTTTACTTAAATTTGCAGTCATCAACTACAAGAAATTTATCAAGATAACTCAAAATCGCACTTCCACTTAAAATAGCCCTATTTTACTCAAAATTATTTTTTTAAAACTAAATATTATTGGTTAACAAAAAAAAAAAACATCCTGCATAACTTGCCTCATTGAACATAAATGTGTTTTATTTTATGATGGCGTCACTAACTTACAGAAAAAGTGAAATTCCCCCGTAAATATCGGCAAAATTTTATTCAATTATATTATTTTATATTAATATTTAATTAACTTATTCAATAAAAAATACTGCCCCATACTAAGCTTCATTTCCTAAAAAATAACAGTTTTCTATTTCTATTTAATGACTTTAAGAAATTGACAAACTACCTCCTAAATTGTTCCCAGTATTATAATAAAAATTAGTGTCATTTATATATAAATTACTATTATTTTTGCTATAAAAAACAGAACCATTAAATGCAGAATTATTCAAAAATTAAGAACTATTTTACATATTAACTTAGTCACAATATAATAAATAAAGAATGGATCCATACTAATTTTAATTATCTAAAAATGTGTTATTGTAAAAATTTATATACTAACTATCAGAAATTGTAATTGAATAGTCCAAATTATCATTAAATTAAAAATTTTAAAATGTGATTTAATCTGAATTATTAATCTTAAAACCTAAATTTCTCTAATTATCGGTTTCCTCTATACCTCCACCGTTATTATTAATTACCATATTTTCCATATTAATTTTTGTCGAATTAGAAATTTCCATCAAGAATCCCTCAAAAAAACCATTAATTTGAAAATTTTTAATGTATATTTTACTCTAAATATAAGAAATTTAAATCTAAAGCATATTTTACTCTCCATCTTATTCGCCCTAAATTTAAAATACGTTTATATTTAAATCCTCCACATCTTAAATTTATATAAACAAACCATAATTGTTATCTATTTTTATCTAAAATCCCTAGATTTTGACTGTTCCATTAATATTATTAATAATAAAATTTTACAGTTTTTCCAATTTAATCCTATCTTAAAACTTATAAATACTTTAATCTTCAAAATAATATATACCAGTAAAAAAAAGACTTTCCAACCCTTAGAAATCGATCCAAAATTCCTCCAAATCACATTTTATATCTTCAATTTCATTATTATCACCTATGTTGCTTACTTTTCTAATAAAATAAATGTCCAAATTTTTTCCATCTAATGCTAAATCTTAATAAATATCAGTTTATTTAAAACTATTCGATTTTGGCAATATTTTTATGCCAGCCAAAATTTGCAAATCATTCGGTAAATCTGAAATTTAAATTGACTCGTCGCTCATTTTACAAGGGATCAAAATTGTATCAGAAAAACTAGAAACCATCATTCTCCTAAAAAATAAAAAAATAAATGAATTAATAATTGGTATTTATAATATATTTTTTTATAAGTTATATTTAAAATTTATTATATTAAAGTTAATAAATGTAATAATAAAAATTACAACATTTAATTTATAACATTTAATTTCTATAAATTAATTAACAATACATATTAAAATCGTTATTAAATTGAATTTTTGAAAAATAAAAATAATTATATCGATTAATAATAAAAACAGTTTTTTACATTAAAATTTAGTTAGATTTCTTATTTTAGTAGCAGTTTTTAATTTTTGTAATTATTTATATGATAATTAAATTATTATAATAAATATATTATAATTATATATTAATAGTAGAATTTATGGATAAAAAAAATTAGAATTTATATGAAATGGTTTTATAACAAAAAATATTAGAATAAACTAAATTTTTTTTTAAAATAAAAAATTTATTTAATAATTGGCATAAAAAATTAAATTTTAACTTAAAAATTAAATTTTTTTATTAAAAATTTGATATTTTTATATTTTTTTCAAAATAATAATTAATATTTATTCGTAAATCCTTAAAAATTAAAGTTAGTTTTTATCATTACTGTATTTGTGATTAGACTAGTACGATTGTTTTTAAAGCCAATAATAAAATAGCCATATAATTTTTAATCATATTATTTGTGCTTAGTATTTCTTTTATTTAAAATAATCTCTTATTTATTTATTTTTATTTATTTTTTGTTTTGCTTTATTGTTTATATTCTAATATTAATTTAAATTTATTATAATTTATTTATACTATGCTTAAAAAAATTAAAAGTGATTTTTATGATTATAGAATATATTATATATCCATAAATTATATAAAAGTAATTAAATAATTTTTGCATAATCATTTTTTATGGTTTTTATTATTAATTTTATTTTGAAAAAAGACATTTTTTTAAAATATAAATTAAATTTTATTTATATATATAATATTTATATCAGTTATAATTTTAAAAAATAAGGACAATTAATTATTGGAAATACAAATTTTAAATTTTATTAGATGATAGAATATTTTATTAATTAAAAAGAAATTTAAAATAACAATTTAATTATATTTTCACAATTTTATAAGAAAATTATATGATAAAAAAAAATAACTAATTAGAATTATGTAGATTATATGCAAAATGATTTATTTAAAGATTATAAATAGCTTAAAGTAAAACTTTTAAGTTTTTAAATCTTTTGCTCATTTTAAACTAATATTTAATAAAATTTATGTTTCAAACAATTTTTTTAATGCTAATATATTTTATAGTAAAACTTATTCTTATTTAATAAGGAGATATTTTAGATTTATAAGTATAATAATTTTTTAATGAGTCTATTTTATATTTTTTTATCAACTTTAAATTAGATATATTTTTCAATTAATTTCATTTACCAAATAAAATCGCTTTAATATATAGCTTGAATTGAATTATATTTTTATAAAAGGCAAAATTACATAAAATAAAATTTTGAATACTTATAAATAAAAATTCAAATTTATATAGAAAATATAAAAAAAAATTTATACATAAATATATAAATTTTTAATACTAGTTATTATTTTTTTTAAGAAGTTATGGTTTTTATATTTATTTAAAACCATAATTTAAATATTATTACTTATCAAAAAGATAATAAAAAGTTTATAATTTTTAAATAAAGTTATTAGAATGACATAACAAAATAAATTTAACATCAATTTTTGCCTAATAAACTAAATTATTTCGACAATTACAAACATCCAAATAAAAAATAAATTTCAATAAATTTTAATCTATAAAATAAATATACTTAAATTAATTAATCAGTAGTATAATACTAAAATAAAAGCTTAATAAAATTCAATAATTTAAGGCAAATTTATAAATTTATAATGTAATGAATAAAAATAAAAATAAAAAATTAAGTAAGATTAAAACTTATAAATTTATATATAATAATTTATAATTTAACTTTACATTATTTATATAAATTGAATCAAATTTTATCTATATGTTTGTCTAATAATTTTGATTTTGAATCTTTTTGCCTTAATAAAATAAAATTTAAACAAACAAAAAAACATATTTCTACCACAAAAACAAAAAAGAAAATTTACCTAAAATTCTTTAAAATGTGTTATATATAATATATTATTTATTAATTTCAGTCAAAATTTCATTAAATATAACTATCAAATATTAAAACATATTTTAATTGTTATTGTATATACTAATATTTCACATAAATGTTTACTTTTTTCAGTTTTTACTTTGTATTATAATTGTAAAAAATAATTAGTAATGTTTTAAATAATTATGTACATTTTTTTAATATTATGACTTATTATTTTTTTTAGAAAGAAAAAAAAAAAAACCAAATTTTATGCAAAGCAAAATACTTTTTATTTTTAAATAAAAAAATTAAAATCACATAATAAATTTAAAAACTTCAAATTTGTGAAAAAATACTTAATTTATTAACGGGTAAAAAATTTACCTTATTTTTATTAGATTTTTTTTTTCCATTTAATAATAGAAATTTAATGCATTTTAATTTTTATTTATTTTTAAATATAGGATAAATATTTTTGAATTTTAAGATGAATAAATACTGATTATATATTAAAAATAATATTGCATTTTTTTCGTCTGACGTACCAAATTAAAATAATATACAATATTTAATTAAGCGGGGTTTAATTAATTAAATGCAATAATAATAAATTATATTTCAAATAAGTAGAATCATTAATATAAATTAAAAGTATTGTAATTTAATAATTTAATAAATCAAAGTATATTTATTAGCTAGTAATTTTATATAAATAAAAGTACTCTAAATTTAAATAATTTATTTCCTATTTAAATCAATACTTTTAAAATATTTATTATAATAAATGTTGAGTATAAATATATTTAGTCTACAATAGAATTAAGTTATTTTGACACGTCAATTTTAATTAAAATTTATAAATTTGTAACTTTTTTGCGTTTGATCTAAAAATTTTTAATATAAAATTAAAGCAAAAAAAGTGCTAAATGTTTAAAAATAAAAGAAAATTAAATATGTTAATATATTAATAACTTTTTAATTAATATCATAATTTTAATTTAAATTTTTATCTAATTAATGTTTTACTACATTTTTACTAAAATTAATTTATAAATTAGACTTAGGAATATAATTAAAATTAAAATTTTTTTAAATAAGTTTAGCTTTCGATATTTAATTATACGATTTTATAAATGTATATTAATTTAAATAATGTAGATTATATATTATATCATTTGTACACAAATATTTTAAATTTTATATATACATAATTATATTTTGTAATATTGTAAATTTATTAAATTAAAACATTGTAAATTATTTAAACTAGAAAATAAATTATTATTTTAATCAAATTACTGAAATTTTCAACAAATTTAATATATTTCTTTAATTTTTTCTATATCCATCTCTTGAACGATTTAATTCTACTCAATTATCTTTGATAAAAACACATCTAAAGAAATTTCTTTATTATTATATTTATTATTTTTGTTTTTTTAACTCATTTTCTGTTACTGGTTTTTAATTTCTCTCAAAATTCTATGAATTTGTCTTTTTTGTATCAAAGAGCTCGAAAAACAATCCTTATTTAATATCGGTGTTATTATCATGTCCTATTTTTCATACTCAATTTTATCATAGTAATATTCTTCGTCAACTTCATAAGTTGGCAATAATTTTCCTAATTATTACATTTACTACTCACTCTCTTCATTTTTATTTATTTCAGCTTTTTATTATTTTTAATTTTTATTAAGTACTTTTTCCCCTTCAGAATTAATTATAGTTCTCTTTTATAACGATTTTTAAAAATTTCTTTATGAAAAATAACTTCTTTTTTTATTTATTCTTTTAACTTCAGGATCACAAAATTCTAATTATATATTTTTATAAGAAACTGGTCTTTTTTTCTATTTTCTATCTTATTCTTACTACTCTTATATTTAATTTATTTCTTCAAAACTTAGACTTTAATTATTATCATCATTTATATCAATTTATAAATTATTATAATTTTTAGTAATTGAGGTAAATTTAAATGTCTTCAAATGTTTTTATTTATTAGTAAATTAAAAAGACTATTATTGGGTGTTTTTTTAAGTACAGTCAGTTCTTTAATCCTAAATAGAACTTAAATCATTTAAGCTATTTATCTTTAATTTCGGTATTTAATTCATTTTTAGCTATTTTTAATTCTTTTACACCTATTTATTTTTATCTACTTATTTTTTAGAAATTTAACACCCCATTTTTTTTAATTTTTTTTTATTTATTCTTTTTTTTTATTTAATCTTTTTTTTTTTTAATTAACTTTCATCTCCCTAATATTTTACTTATATATATCAAAAAGAACTAAAAATTTATCTAAATATAAATAAATCATTTTGTGTTTTATTACAATAGGAATAAAAATAATAATTTATAGTATTTATTATAAATTCGAAAGTATTGTATCAACCATAGATGCATTATTTTATAATATAAAAATTAATTTTACTGATATTAATTGAATTTAAAAATAAATGTAAGATAATATTTACTTTATATTGACGTGATAAATATAAATTTACCAATAAATAATTTATATTTAGGTATATTTTGACTGTCCTTATAAAAATATCAAAAGTTACAAATTTTAAATAAAACATTTAAAATAATAAGACTATACATTTTTAATAAATTTAATTCAAATAAATAAAATAATATTTGAACAATATATTTATCTTAATTTTTAATATGCATTTATATACCATTTTCTTAATTTATCACAATTGATAAATTATAGTAGATTTTTTTATTAATATTAGAACATCTTATAAAAAATTTTTTTTTTCACCTTAAATAAAATAATTAAATTAGGAAATATTAAGTGATTTTATTAAAATATTTGTACATATTCTTATTACATTATAAATAAGTATTATTAAAAACTGTTTAAATAAGTAAATGATTTATGTCACTTTTTTTAAAAATTGTTTAATAAACTTAATTAGTTTAATCAAATTTAATAACAATACACTGATAAAATAATAATACCATTTATCATAATGTAGTATTTTTAAAACAAAAAAAATTAAAACATTAATTAATTTCATTTTAAAGGTCAATGTTTTCAAAATTTTCCCATACTAAATAATGATTATGGTTTAAATACATATGTTGATTTCAAAATAAAATAAATTAATTTATTACACCTTAAAAAGTTCAAATATACATTTTTAGTTTTATTTTCTAATTTTAAACATAATAGAATATGCAAGTGTATAGCTAAAATATGATATAAATAAAAAGTTTAAATTCTGCTACTTAAAATAAATATAATTTTAAAAAGTATACATTAAGAATATTATTAAAATAATACTTATATACTGGTTAGAAATTTACATACTAATTATTAAATATAAAAACAAAATTACTACTTTTTTAATTTATAATTATATTTATACTATTTTTTTCTAATAACCTAGAAATCAAATAAAAATTATTTTATATTCATTTAAATTTTACTAAATTATCAGATAAGTGTTTGACCAATATTCTTATTTTACTAATTCTTTTTATGTATAAAATTTTTAAATTTTTTTAATTCAATATAAAGTACATAAAATGGTTTATAAATTTTAAATATTAAGATAATTTTATTTATATATTTTTTTAAATCATACAAGGGTTAAAATATAACTTAATTTAATTGATAATTTTAATAAATCTAAAATTTTTTTAAAATTTTTTAAAAAATGTTAAATTTAAATACTTTATATAAAAATTAAATCAAATATTTATAAATATTTAAAAATAACATTTTTACAAAATTAATATCAGTAGACTTGCTTTACATTTTTATCACTTTTAAAACAATAATAAATAAAAATATTTATACAAGTAAACAAATTCATTTAATAATATATAAACTTAAATTATATTTAGAATAATTATGATAATTTCTAATGATTTATTTAATATACAAAAATAACAGTAAAATATTTTATTTAAAATTTAATTTTATATATCTGTAGTTATATACCAATTATTATTTTTATGATATCTTTTAAATATTTAAATATACAAAAACATGTTTTTCGTGCTTAAATTTAAAATTCATTTTTTATTTTTAAATAAGAGAACATAATTTAAATATATAAAAGTAATTATAAATTTGATGGTTTATATAGGTTTTTTAATATTGAAATTATTTAATTAAAATGAATCGTAATAACCATAAAATGCCAAATATCATAATATTATTTTTATTTACTGAATTTTGATTAAAAAATACAGTCATAATTAATAAATTTTCTTAAAATAGTACTAATTAAATATTTCTGAATATTTACTAATATAAACAATTAAAGAAATTTTGTTTTAAATTTGATATGATTAAGTCATATTTTTCAAAAATTGATTGAAATATGTATATTTTTATGTAATAAAAAATAATTTAAAAAATAAAATAAAAATATTTATGACTACAACCATATTATTTACTTTTTGCTAATTAATTAAATAAAATAAAAATTATTATTTTAATTTAGAAAATAAATTTTTTAGACTAATTTATTATTCTTTTTATATATTTACTTTAATTTACTTCTAGTAATATTGATTCATTACTTCATTTCAATTAAATTATCTTTCCACATTTCCTTATATTATTATATTAAATCAAATATTTTTCTATCCATTTTACTTACTATTCATTATATTTTTCTATTTTTAAAATAATTAGTAAAAAAATTTTAAAAACTTAAAGCAACTATTAATAAATAGCAATACTTGAAAATTAAGAATTTATTAAACATACTCAATATTAGCATATTTAAAACAAAGCATGAATAAATGTAAATTAATTATTTTTAATAATAACGTTCATAAATACATATTTACTTATATATATTATAGTAAACTTGTATTTTATAAACAAATTTAATATAAATAATAAAAATTATATAATTAATTTAAATAAATAAAAACTTATTAAATTAAATATAATGATAAGTAAATTATTTTAATAAATTTAAGTTTATAAATTTTAAATTAATGGTTTAAAATAAAATTATTTACTATAAATAATTTTTTATGATTGTTTATTAATATATTAAATCGTTTTTTTTATTTATATATTTAATTTTTGTAATAAGAGTTAAATTTTTTATTTTCATTTTTCAGTGAAACATGAATTTTTGTGGAATATTTTTTTTCTCCTTTAAATCAAGCTCGAATTTTCGAAATTCTAATCCAAAATTGGAACAATATTTAATTTGTTAAACTTAAATTAAACTCTATCAAAAATGAACATTGAATCAATTTTATATTTGCCATTATTTTTATCATCATTATTTATTTTTAATTTTTATTTATTTTTGCTAAAATTTTAATAATATTAAATTTAATTTCTACTCTACTTCCCATCTCTATGTTAAGCTTAAAAATTTTATTAATTTTTAACCATTTTTTTTTTAGCTTATAAACATTACTGTTAAAATTCAATAAATTAAATTCTTTTTATAATCCTTTGAAAAATTTCAGGGTCTTCTTAAACTTCTTTTTGAAACTACTATTATTTAAATTTATTAGTTAGGTATTACAATTTTTATTCTAATTTATTTTCCATATTAATATTTCTTTATTATTTAGAAATCATTAAATTCTAACTTTAATTAAAACTTTGGTTACTAACTTCAGTTTAAAAACATTACTAAGAATGAAAATTAATAAATTTTTAACTTTAAAAATCGTTACAATTTTTAAATTAATGACTCTAATTTAAATTTATTGTATTTTTTCCAAAATTCTTTAATTAGTGTTTAATTAATCTGTCTTTTTATTTTAAATACGTCTAATTAAAATTAGTATTATTTGTGTTATTTGATAACTATTCTTAATTTTGTTTAAGATATTAATATTACTAAATATTTTCCTCTTCCTTTTACTATTTATATTTTACATTTATAATGACCTCATTTTTAGGACTTTAGCCTATCATTAAATCATTATAGTTCTCTACCGATGTTTATTATTAATGATTTCTTTTTTTATCAAAAGATTTTTTTGAAATTTAGCAGCCCATTTTATTTAAATATTTTATAAATTTGATATATTTTTTTATATTTTTTTTATTTTTTCATTTTTATTATTTGATTGTATTAAACTGTTTATAGTACATCACCACAGCTATATTTTTAAAATCTTATTATAAATTTTCTATTGTTATTGTTATTAATAAATAAATTTTATCTTTTTTATAAAACAATAAAACTAAAAAAATCGTAGATTTTATAAATTTTTTATTCCAATTTTATATTGATAAAATTTCATTAATTTAGGTAAATAAAATAAATAACATAAACATACTTTATCAAGAAACTTTTATATATATATATCAAAAATTGTAATTTAAAAAAAATCATTTAAAATTATATTGATATTTAATTAATATATATTTTACTATTAAACAATTATTTGTTATTTAATTATTTTATTGAAGTAACATACTGTGTAAACTATTTAATTACTGTAATTTAAATTAATTTCTAATTATTTATTAAAATTTAATTTATATGCTAAATTCAAAGATCAAAATTTATATTGAAAAATATTTAACTTTTAAATTTTAACTAATTATTACTGATATTTTATATGAAATTTTTTAAAATTTACTATTATTTATTTTAGTACAATTTATGTTAATTTTTAATTTTATTTCAAAGGAAAAAATTTTAAGATTCGTTACAGTTTATAATATTAATTATTTTAATATTTATTTGTAAACTTAACATTAGTAATTGAAAGATAGACAGATTTTTAGGAAAAAATAGGAAACAAAAATTATTTATCATAAAATTAATAATTCTAATCAATTTGATTTTTTGCTATTTCAAAAAGTCAAATATATATAAAATATAAATAGATACAATGAATTTTTTATATTTATTTATATAAAGCCATAAAAATAATTAATTTTTATTGGCTTATAACTGATTTAAAAACATTAATTTTGTTGTTGTATATACAAGACCTAAAGTTTGGGACTCCATAAATGTTAAATAAAATATTTTTCAGACATAGTTAAGACTTAAAACAATTTTTTGTTTTTCTAGTCTTCTATGACCCTAAAGTGAAGACCGAAAGCAGGTCTTACCTATTAATTTTTTAAAAAATTTATTTTTTTATATGCAATTTTAATCCTGTATATATTTAATTGTTAATTAAATGTTATTTATAAACTCTGTATCTATCATTTTTTAACTAAAACAGTAACGGTATTGTATTAAATTTAGGAATTTGATATTTCAGCTTATTTAATTCAGATGGAAATGAATTACAATTTAAATAAATACCTTCCGTTTCCCTCCCTCCTCCTAAATTTCAAATTTAATTTTTTATTTATTTTTTAGTATGCACTGAGATTTTCTTAACTTCTATATTTATTAAGTGGAATGAGAACACCACTTGAATAGAATATTATATAATTATAAAAATTTAATAATTTGCGGCAAAAATTAAAAATTGGTGTCATTATTTTAATTTTATAATATTTAATTATTTATTAAGACGATTATTATATGAGTTAAAATAATTAAATATTCTAAGAGATATTCCTAAATTATAATATAATTTTAAATTTTAAGTAATAAAATACATTAATTATAATTTTTAATTTGTATTTGTATAAACTTAAAATAGTTTATACAATTAAAATTTAAAATTAATTTTGACTACCTAAGACGGCAAAATATATTTTTAATAAAATAAAAAATAGAACTAAATTTTATAATCTAATTAAAAAAATTATAATTTTGTAGATTAAAAAAATATATTATAGCTATTTTTAACCTTAATAAATTATTCAAAAATTCATGTCAATAATTGTCAGTCAAAATTTATATTATTAAAATAAATTTACTAATTATAGTTCATAAAATGAAATATATATACAAAAAGTTTAGCTAGAATTTAAATATATTCATAACAAATTTAAGTCATTTAAATATCATATGAAAAACTATAGAAATTAAATTCTCTTATAATAACATTAGATTATATAATTGAATATGATTTGATGTGTTAAATTAATAAAATAGCTGCTTTATTTTTGATATATTTTTATTTAATATCTATAAACATTATAATTTTTAATTATTAATATATAAAATTCTTTTATCCAAATCAAATATAAATTTATCAAATTAATAATACCGACAGATAAAACGATTCAACTAATAAATAATCATCCTTTTGTAATATTTATTTATTATATATTTAAAAAATTTTTTATTTATTAAAAAATTATATTTATACTTATATTACAATTGTAGGTAAATTATAATAACTAATTTTAAAATGATAAATATATTTTTAGATCAATTTACTAATATTTTAATAAAGTAAATTAAATAAACCTTTCTTTTAAATATTTTTTTCTAATTAATGAACACTTTTATAATTTTTTACTGTAAATTATATTTAATATTAATTTCATTTTTAATATTTAGGTTTTTTGTATATATAATTATAAATTTTGAATAAAAAATAAAAATCATATTTATGCTTATTTTTTATTGATAAATTATAAATAAAATTAATAAGAACCTTATATAGTTATAATTTTTGCTAAAATAATAAAAAACTATAATATTTATTTTTACTCAATAATAATTTTTAGGTTGAAATTAAAAGAAAAATATATTAAATGAGTATTTATTAAGTTATAAATTCTAATTCAGTTTTATTTAATTTGAATTTAGTTTCCATTAGGAGCATAAATTTAAAAATTCCGATGATTGAATAAAGGTTAAATCTATTTTTATTTTTATAAATTTCTCAATAATTTAAACATTATTTATTTTAATCCTATAATCACTGAAATATATTATAAGATTAACATTAACTTTTAGTGATACCGAAAGAATTTTAAAGGCGAATATATAATTTACTAATTTTGCGTAATTTATTTAGTGGGGAAACTAAAACTGATAGAAGTAAAAATATAATTTTTAGATTGTGACTTATAAGTAATTTTATTGTAAAGATTTCGCTGTCGGCCATACTAAGGCTAAAGCACCGGATCCCATTAGAACTCCGAAGTTAAGCGTCTTAAGGCGTGGTTAGTACTAAGGTGGGGGACCGCTTGGGAAGTCCACGTGTCGACAGCCTTTTTTTTAAAAAAAATAAAATAAAAAAGTACCATAACTTTATTTATAAAAATATATTATTATTATTTTTAAACGACTCTTAATTTTTTATAAAGATGGACAATAAATTTTATATTTATGAGTTTATAAAAAAATAAACTTCAAAAAAAAAAAAAAAATTTAATTTAATTTATAAACAAACCAAAATTGTAGAAAATTGATTAATTATTTAGCTATAAAATCATATATGAAATTAATATCTTAAAATTATAATTAGCATTTAAATTTTTCAGTCAAACTATATTTTCTACCAATAAATTTTGAATTTAAAATTATTTAACAAAATAAACTACTTTTCAACATTAATTTTAATAAATATTAATAATAATCTAAAAAAAAAAAACTACATGTTAAAGAAATATTTAAATTTTGATTTCTTCTTTTTTATTAAAATATAATAATAATATAATTTGTAGAACCAATATGTTCGAAAAATAAATAAAAATTATTTTTTATTATCGAAATTATTCCAAAAATATAATAAACAAAAGACACAAAAAAACAAAATAAATTCAACAATATAAAATACTATAATAAAATTTAAAATTATTATTATAAAATTTATAATGTAATTTTAAATAAATAACCCCGAAAATCCTCAGACAATAAAAACACCTCCACAAACACCAACGAAAATATAAAAATAATAAACTCCTGAAATATAAGAAAATTAAATAAATTAGTATAAACAATAAAATATTACATTAAATCAACAAAAAAAAACTACAATTTTAAATTTTAGCATGCTTTAATCATACAATTAACTGCAATCTCCAAGAGAAGACTCATAAAATTTATTACTATCTTAAAGAGATAATTCAAATATAATTTCAAATTCCAATATCTAATTTTAGTTTAATAGTAATAAAAATAGTACTAGATTCCAAGAACAAACCGATCAAAATTAAAGTTAAAACCAATTATAAAATAGCTAAAAACAACTTTTATAAGTGAATAAAATAGATATGTTAAACTCAAAGGTAAAGTCTATAAAAAAATCGTAAAAAAAGTAAAATAAAAATTCCAAAAAAAACAGGTCCTAAGCTTACAAAACCAATAATCCTAATAAAAATAACAAAAAAAACTAAAATTCTAACATTTTTTTCAAATTAAGATTCCACTTATGGGTTAATTAGCTTCTAAAAATTTAAAAATGCACATAAACTTACAGATATAACGAAATACTACAAAGTAAATAATATATAATAATTTATATAAATTATATAATATATACATGCTTGTATATTTTATGAATTTTTTTTAATAATCTATCCATAATTTAGAAATTAATTTACTTTTCTATTTTTTTACCACTATTTTAATTTAATTGAATATATTTACTAAAGAAAATCCTCACCATTATTAAAACCTGAAGGATCTAAGTTAAATAGATTATCATCGTGAAATATTGAAATAAAACAGTAAATTTTGGCAAAAATATTTCACAAACGTCAAAATTTTTTACAATTGCATAAGTTTTATACTTTAATCTTTGAATATGAAAATTTATCACCCAAATTCAAAAATAAGTAAAAAAATTGCAAAAATAATGAATTTAATCTTTATCTATTATTTTATTATAATTTAATTTTTATTTTAAAAATAACCAATTTTATATTTAAGTTATTGCCTAGGAATTTCTTGAATTCTTTATCATTATTTTCACTAGTTTAATTTTAAGTTTCTTCTTAGTTTTTTAATATGACGACTACATTTTTATATCAATGACCAACATAACCTGTGTATTTGTTTACTTAATAATTATTTTATTCAAGTAATTCCTAAATAATTATTATATAATTTATAAAAATAAAGTTTTAATTTAAATATTTTAACTTATGAATTATTAGGATAAATACTGCTTATTACAATAATTTCCTTAAATTAATTAATAACCGTTAGAAAATTATCCGAAAGTACAAAAGAGGCGACTTTTTATCTGATATTTTTGGCATTTCTGTTTTGGTTTTAAACACTATATTTTTCGATAAAAATATTTATTTCAAATTTATAGTTATTATTTATGTAGTTAAAATAAAAAGACTCTATAACCTCATAGCTTCAATAGAAGAAAAATTAAATTTCGTAAAAAGCAATTAAATATACATTTTATATTATCGAAAATTAAAAATTTTTTAAAAAAGACTGGAAATTTTGTTTATTATTGGGAACTAATAAAACTTTTTTTCAATGCATGTGTATTTTGTCATTTAATTGCCTGTCTTTATTAATTATTAGGCTTATTAGAGCAAGAAATTTATTAAAATTAAGGTGAAGTTGATACAATTTGGATATAATTTGACACAGTTTGGTAATAAAAATATATAATAATTAAATAAATAAATAAAATATATCTATTACAAATTTTAATTATTAAATATAATGCTAAAGGTATTTTCAATACGCAAATAGTTTTTATTGGGCTTTAAGGTAAAAATAAAAATAAAATTAAAATTATAAATAATTAAATATAAAAATATAGAAATTTTAATAAACAAAAATGATTTTTCTAATTATTATATTTTTTTTTATTTTATTTAGCACTATGATGGGCGGTGGAAGTCAAGGAGAAACAGTTTACGAAATAACTTTTAGTTGTTTAATTTTATTAGGCACTGTCGCAATTTTTGCGACGATTTTGGGAACAATCACTGTAATTCTTGAAGACATATAAAGAAAAGGAAAAGATTATAATAAAGAAAAAGAAACTTTAAACTAATTTTTTAAAAATCAGCCCCAAGGTGTTTCTCTTTAAAAAGAATTAAGATCCAGAATTATAAATTACTTACGATATTATCACTAGGGACATTAAGACCTAAAACTTTCAGAAAATATAGAAGAAGTATATTTTTTTTTTAAAATTTTTATATATTTTAAATAAAATTTCTTATCCTTTTCTGTTTTTAATTTTCTTTATTTTTAAGATTTTCAGAAAATTTCCTTAAACTTTATAAGATTAAGTTCGTTCCGTTCGATACAGTAAATTACTTTAAAGATTACCCTTAATATAAAAACATTTTTCTTAATAGATTATTGATTAACTCGTTAATTACGTCGAAGAAGAGTAAAATTAAAATTAATATAATTATAAATTATATTTTGTTTTTTCATTTTTATATTGTTTTATTTTTCCTTAGATTTTATATGCCAAACCAAGTAATATTTTCCCCCTAAGATTTCAAATAAGCTAAGTAATAAATTAAATATGTATACTAAATTTAAATGTAAAACCAGTTTTATAATTAAGTTAAAAAATAATATTTATTTTTTACAAGGTTATACATGGTTATGAAAGGACAAATTGAGTTATAATAATGTGTAAACACAAACGGAATAGAAACTAAATAAAAATTGCAATAAAAAGGTTTAAAAAAGTCTTGGAAATACAACCCTTAAAAAATTAAAGAACTGTAATAATAAGAAGAAGAATACCATCAAAAATTTCTAAATTAAAACATGGAAAAATATAAAAAAATTAATCTTACAAGTCTAAAAGTAGATTCAAAAAACCAACTTAAATAAATCCCTTAAAGAAACGATTATTTTATTCCTCTTTCTAACAGATAAAGAAATCTCAGGTTCAAAAAAATTTCCGACCAAGACATTAACGCAAATATGTTTGGAGAATATCAAGTATTATTTTTATCTATTATTTATTAATTATTTATTTATAACTTTATTTTCTAAAATTTTATATAAAAACTAATTAATTTTTTTAAATAGTTTTTCACTGATTAAATTCCATAGTATACAGCCAGATCTACCTCATTTTCGACCATTTTATCTATAAAACGACAAGATTTCATAACAATTTTACAAGAAACAAACCAAGAAGAATTTGAAAAATTTCACTATTTTAAAGACCTAATAATCCACAAAGGTATATCTTTTGAACAAAAATCATAATTAATTTAAAATAAAAAATTTTAACTGAAAATTATAAATATTTAATATTATAAAATATAATAAAAATTTTTTATAAAAATTACCTAATAATTAGATTTTTAATTCTTTTTTAATTTAAGGATTTTGTGAATAAATAAGCCAAAAATGTTTAATTTGTTCAAATAATTAGCATTCAATTTCTGACTGTAACTTACTTTCATACCAGCCAAACAAATAATTTCTTATAAATAAATATAATTTTGAAACAGCTCAAAATTCAGAAAGAATGCCTTTTTAGAGGAAAAGTAGTCAAATAAATATTTTTAGATAAAAAAGACAAAAAAACTACGATTTATTAAATATCGGTCAATATCCCAATTTTTCTCAAAATTCAAACCAAATTAATTTTTTTTATACTTAATTTGAACTCTATGATACTTAAATCAATTTCTTATTACATTACTAAGATGAAAAAAATATTAATAAAAAAAACCCTGTTTCAATTCTTTTACAAGTAAAATCTTCAAATTTATAATTTTCCAATTAATTAAATTTATTTTGTTAATTTTTATTTATTTATCGATTCTTAAATTTTATTTATTCTATCTAAATATAAAATTAAAACAAATTTAATTTAAGGAATAATGTAAAATTATTGAAGATCATTTTGCAAGTTATTTGGACTCAGAATTAGAAGAATCCAATTAAAGTTACAAAAGTTATACTTTATATCCTTAGAGTCAAGAAAATTCAATTTCTTAATTTTCTGACTCAAATTTAAACTCTTTCTCTGACTTATCTGCAGATTCAATTATAGCAAAGTAAAAAATTCAAAATAAATATTTTTTAAATTAAAACTAAATATTTATTATTAATGATATTGAAAAAAAAAAATATATTTTTAGGAATTTAATATCGAGCAAAAGTGCCGAACTTGATATAGAATAAAAGTTATGTAAAATAAAAAATTTGTAAGAATAAGGTAAAAAAGGGCATGATAAAGCTAATTATAAAATAGCCTCACTTTTAAAACATTTAATTTCTGAAGCAATTAGTTCTCCCAATAAAAAAATTACCAAAATTAATTTCTTAAATAATTTAAATTCCAATTAAAACCTAGAAAATAATTAACAACAAAATAATTAAGAATCATAGCTACAAAAATAAACTTAAAATATATTAAAAAACCAAAATTAAACTTAACTATACACACCCAATAAAAAACTGAACAAAGTTCAATTTAATGTAGAAAACGAAAATCTAAAAATTGAACCTAAAAATTGCCCAAATTTAAAAAATTGTTTAACCTTAAACAAATAAAAAAATTCTTAATAAAGTATAAGTAATAATTCCATATTGAGTGGTGAGGACATAGAAGGTAAAAGATATAAAATAATAAATAATAAAATAAATAAAAATAAAATATATAAATAAAAATAATATATATAAATTAAATATTTAAATATATATTATAAAAATATTACTTATATATAGAAATAGAGGCATAGCCCCAAAAAATTTCTCAGACATAACAAGTGCCTTTAATGAGATCTGTGTAAGAAAAATTGTAAAACTAAAGAAAAGCTGGAAAAAAGCAATCAGTTTTCAAACGTATTCCCATTTTAAAAGATATACTAGCCAATGCTAAAAAACAAAATCAAAGAAAAAATAAACCCTAAAGCAACAAAAAAAGAGGCCTAACTATAAAATTAAACCCCTAATAAAATAATATAAATAATAATTAATTTAATAATAAAAATAATGTGAATAATAATAATTTATTTAGTAATAATAACAATGTAAATATTGGAAATAAGTTAAATTTTAGACAAAATAAAGAAGAATAGAGAAGAAAAACGATAATTTTGGGGCAAGAAAAAAAACAAAATTTTGATAATGAAATTAACTAAAGTTAAATTATTTTTTTAGATAATTTAAAAAACTAATAAAATTAACAAGTTAATAAAAATAATGGTAATTTACAGCCTATGAATTTTAGTTAACTTTCTTCGGAATAAAAATTTATGGAAACTGTTAAGGCTATCATATAAAAACAAAAAATTGTAAATATTTTTTAACTATTTCGTTTTTATTTTATTATATATGATATTTTTTTTTATTTTTAATGATTTTTTTATTTATTTGTAAATTATTTATTCATTTTTATGTTTAACAGGACTCTAGTGAAATTGTAGATGACGAAAATTGGGAACAAAATTTCGACCATTTGGAAAAATTTAAATTTTATTTCCCTGAATTCAATTATAATAATACGATTGACAGCTATAATTTAATTTAAAAGAGAAAAATGTAAACATACTTTTATTATTTAGTTTTCAATAAATAAAAATTAATTGTTTTTATTATTTATAAGTATGAAAAAAAAATTTAACAAAACTTAAAAAGCAGGCCATAAAATAATGTATATAACCCATCTTTCCTAAAATAATAAAAAAAGGCAGACAAAAAAGCCCTCATAGATTTAAAACTAGTGATAATTTTTTAAAAATATAATTAATATATTTAAATTCTTAAAATATTAATTTATATTAAAAGAATTAATTCAAAATATACTTAAGATATTTATAACAAGGGTTAACTTAAATTTTATAAAAAAAATTATATGAGAAACGACAATTAATTTTTATCTTAATTATTTAAAAATAAAAAATTACAATTTATATGTTATTTTTCTTTAAAATGTAAATAATAAAAAATTTTCAATTTTTCAATTAGAATCTTGTTTTTACAAATTAATAGAACTATTATCAATTTTAATCTAGCTAGCATCATTATTTTTTTACAAAATCTACTATTCAGTATGAATTTAACTCATATTGATCACACTTTTCTGTTAATTTAAATTATTTTCTTAGTTATTTTAATTAGTATTAATAACTTCTATATTTTATCTTTTTTAATGCAATTTTTAAGCTTCTAATTTACAGTCTTCGGTCAAATTTAGTTGTACTACACCTCCATCTTAATTATCGCTAAAACATTTTGTTTTAATAATATAAAATATTGACCCCAATATTATACTTCCTGAAAAGGAAAATATAAATACAAAGCCCAAAATTTTAACTATTTATGAACCTGTTTATTTTTCACACACATTTCTACCGTCTTCATCTACTTTTAACTCTGTGTCTACCGAGTCTCTATAAAATTTAAATTTTTCACTATTTGCTTTTGGGCACTCTGAGTCGCACATTTCATTGTAATAATAACATTCTTAACATTTATTTAATTCGCTATTTAAAAATGAATATTTTCCACATTCACACATTTTACTCTCTTTATTTAAAATAAAAGTACTTTAACATTTATCACAGGCGGTTTCAGAAGAACAGATTGAACAATTTTCCGGACAAGCTTAAAATTAAATAATTAATTTTTTTTATATTTATAAATGTAAATTTGAATCATTTTTTATAAATAAAACAAATTCATGTAAATTTATTAAATCATTATTTATTTTTAAATTAATTAAGAAATGAGATTTATTAATACATATCTAAAAAATAAAGTATATATTTTTTTCTTGAATTAAAATATTGATAAGCATAATTATAAAAAATATTTGTTAAAGCTAACTTTAATTTTTTTTTTTATAGAAAAAACACATTATATTAATAATTTATAATATAATAACCTTAACATTAAGAAGTAGTTTAAATGCTAAAATAACCATCCTAACATTAACAACCATCATTTTTATTTCTCTCATAAATAGAAGGAGAACATAGAGTACATTTATCCAAATCATTATTATCACAGCCTGCGCAAAACCATGGACAAGTTTCTTTATATATTTAATATTAACTTAATTTAGTTTATTTTTTAATTTTAAATAAATTATTAAATCTAAATGTAAATTTTATGTTAAATTACTCCCTATATCTATAGATACCCCTTATAATTCAACAAGCTATCCTTTATCTGCCACTTATGAACTAAGAATATTTAACAAAACAGTTGAATCATTCAAATAAGTATGATAAAGAAAAGATCTGCCAAATTCTTAATATTAATAAATTATTTTCTAATTTTTATTCTCCAATATTTTACAAGTTTATGGATTTGCCAAAAAAATTATAGTACCTTAATTCTAATCTTCAGATTTTTAATTCACTTTTATCCACATGAGATCTTAACTAATTATTCCAAATTCCAAAAAATCAAAATTATATTAATCGTTAAATTGATTTTCATAAGTTTCATTACATATATTTTACACCTATCCATTTTTATATTCAAATGTATAAATAATTAAAACATAATTTTAGGTATCTCCTGTCACAATAGTACTTTAATTTGTATACCTAATATTTATTGCCTTATTTTATATATTATTATATGAAACTAACAGTGGTTAAAAAAAACCACCATCGCTTATCTCTTATATAGTTTTATTATCTATTTAAAAACAAATTTATAAATTTTTGTTAAATTTTATTTAGGTTTAATGAAAATTGAAGAAAAACCATTAATTTTTATTTACATTATGTTAAAATTCCCCCTAAACATTTATCATTATCATCTTCTTTTTTCCCCCATAAATAAGCCGTGTCATCTTGAAAAACATTTATGCTAAATATAGTAATGTCAACTGAGTTGGCTATAATTTCCTCCTATAAAATAAATTTATATGTATTTTTATCGCTTATATCCAATACAGAATAATTCAATGTTTTTTCAGTACTTTATTAAGCTATCAAATAAATTAAGTCTTTTCCATGATTAGCTAAAACACGTTCATAATCTTAGTTATCCTAATTTAAAATAAAGTTAATATAATATATATTAACATTTTATAAATAAAAACTAATTGCCATAACAATATTAACTTAATTTTGTACGTTGAAATATGAATTACTAATTATAAATCATTATAACTATTTCTAGAATATTCGCCATCACCTTTTATAAATCCAAAGTAAACTTTTTTGTTCGAAGTAAAAGAAAAAAATACTTCATTTATGACATTTGAGGTAGTTAAAGAACATGAATTCATTGATTGCAAATTTTCAAAGGTTTTTTCACCTATCACATTACCTTTATAAAAAGTATACAAAGAATAAATTGAAAAACTATTAATAGATAATTCTAAATTCTGTTAAATAATATAATAGAAACATAAATTATAAAAAATAAATTAATTTTCTAAAAAATCCACAATTAAGAAGATCTTAAAATAAAACAAAACAAAAGAATTTAACTAAATATAATTAAAAATAAATTACTCTAAGAATCTAAGAATAATAAAATATATTACTTATTAATATTATCATCGTTTACATTTCGATTTCTAAACATTAAAGCGTATAAATCTTAGTTTAAAATTACACTGTCCTAATTTTTTGAACCGCCAGCCATTATTATATAAGATTCATTAAAATAAGAAGATGAATTAAATGTTTTATTAACAATCCATTTTGTTTAATCTAATTCGATGCTTTATATTATTTATGTCAATAATACAATATATATAGAAAAATATATTGATTTATTTTTAATAAAATTTTCCTTTTAAACCATGCTATGTAATATAAATGATTATTTTTTTTTTTATTTTTATTATTATTTAGTTTTTTTGTTGTTTAATTTTACTTTAAATTGTAAATAAAAACCATTTAGAGTTAATAAAATATTTTTCTTTATAATTTGATTTCTAATTTACTATAAATAATAATTTTTTAAGATAATAATCAAAATAAGATATATTAGTTGTGATTATGACTAAATTTTAAAAACTTTGTATTATTATACATTTTTTTTAATATTATTTGTTAGTTTATTTTATATGGAAAGAAATTGTAAACTTAAATAATAATTAATTTTATACTAAATTTTAAATATACTATGCTACATTTTTCTAATTCTTTTCTTAATAAATAAAAATTCACAAATTTATATTCATAAACATATACATATACATATACATATACATATACATATACATATACATATACATATACATATTCATATTAATTACTTTTGCAATAATTACTTTTATGGCAATTTAGAGTTGAGTGAAAAATAAAAAAATAAAATAGAAATTATGATATTTATAATTTAATATAAAAAAAATAAATAAAACAAAAAAATTTTTGTCTGACTTTATAGTAATACAAAACCCTAAATATTAAAATATTAATTTTTTTTTATTAAAACTATACATAAACAATTTTGTTCGAATAATTCAATTAATTGAAGAATTTAGTATAAATTTTTTAATTTCTAACATTTCTAAACAAAATTTTTTAATTTAATTATTTTTTTTTAATCCTTAATTTACAATTTTATGGAGGTTAATGTAATTTTAATAAAAAAAATGAATCTTGCTAATCATTTTTTTTTTCAATTTTCAGATAGCTTGGATCGTCTAGTGGTTAGGACTCAAGGTTTTAACCCTTGCTACAGAGGTTCGAATCCTCTTCTGAGCTATATTTTTTACTTTATTTTAACTAATATAAAATTAATTTTTTTTTCTTATTTCAACTATAAATTTCTAAAAAAAAATTCAATTAAATTTCTTTAATTTCATAGAATATTTAATTAAAAAATAATAAAAAAAAATAAATAATAAATAAATTTTTTTTTATATTATGATAAACTTCTGCTTTTAATCCTCAAAGAAGTAATTAAACTTAAAAAAAATGTAATTTATTAAGCTAAATATTAATAAAATTATAGGAAATGCACTATAAGACAAATTTCCTTCCTTTTATTATAAAATTTTCATAAAATATATTTATAATTAAAATAATTAATATAATAATCTAGTCTATATAGCTCAAATATAATGTTTTTATTAACTTAAAAACTTATGAATACTAAATAAAATTATAAATCAATTTATCAGTTTTTATCATTTGTTTTAACTTTTATTAACTAGGTCTAAAAATCTTGATTTTCATTTTACTAATTATGATTTTATATTTTTTATATATTTCTACCATCTACTTAATTTTCGCCCTAAAAGTATTTTTATTCTTTGATTTAAATTCCTATCTAGTTTAAGTCAGTTTAATTTTTTGTTAGATTTTCAGAGTTAATTGCATTATTAGCAAACTAATTAAAAATCGCCTCTATAGTTGTTTATCTAACAGAGTAAGAGTCAATTATGCCCAAATTTTATTTGGCATTTTCGAAAAAAGCGAATATTTTACCAGTAGACTCTTTCGTATCTATTTTATATCTGGTAAAACTCCCATAATTTTCAATAATTTAGTATTTGCTAAATTTGCTTGAAATAAACTACTAAATAATTTAATTTTTCTCTTAAATTAAATAAAATTCCAGTAAAATCTACAAACTTACAGACTAGCCATTCTCCAACACAGAAAAGATAAAATTTCTTCCATTTTTCTCATCTTTCTTATTTTTTTCTTTCAAAACAACTTTTTAAACCTTTTCTCCCAACTATTCCAAAACTTAATCTAAATTTTTCATATTAACTTAAAAATTAAGTTAAAAATTTTCGTTTTATTTTTTATTTTATCCACTTTCTTCCTTGATAAGTTTTTCCAAATCAAATTACTTGGGAATTTTTACTTTGACCTCTATTTCGTAACCCTGCCCAAATTTGCTCTTTATATGCTAAATGCTTCCTAAACACTTAAAAACTCCTTAAACCATAATAGTCATCTTATTCGACAAAGCTTCGGCTTCTTCCATCGAATGAGTGCTTAAAATTACGCAACTAGCGTTTTCTTTTTCTCTTACTTAAATTTTGTAGCTTCCCTTTTTTACCTAGATTATAATTTAAAATTAGTTTATACATATATATATATATTTCTAAAGATTTTTAATATAAGTTTTAATTTATATTATTTTATAGCTTTTTTATATAAGTTTTAGTTTTTATTATTTTATAATTTATTATGAAATTTCAATTTTTATTATAATATAATTTTTTATGAAAGATTTTTATTATTTTAATGATTTTTTATAAAATTTTAGTTTTTATATTTTTCTTGCTTTTTTATAAGATTTTAGTTTTTATTATTTTATCGTTTCTTTATGAAGGTTTTCATTCTTTATTATTTTATAATTTTTATATAAAAGTTTCATTTTAATTATTGTTATCATTTTTTATTATATGTTTTAATTTTTATTATATTATAGTTTTTTTATAAAAGTTTTAATTTTTACCTGATTTCCATTTTAAATGGTAGCTTTGCTAATTGCGTCTGAATTTTTTTCGTTATTTTACTACTTTTAATTTTAATTTCTTTAACAAATTTCTGATATAACAGTCCACATGAATCTTCTGGCCTTAGGGTCCATTCCAGTAGAAGGCTCGTCTAATAAAATAATAGGAGGGTTTCCTAATAAAGCAATTGCAACTGATAACTTTCTTTTATTTCCTCCTGAATAAGTTCCTGCAGGTATATTTTCGAATTTTTTTAAATTAAGCTGAACTAGTTTATCTTCAATTAAGTATTCTCTTTTTTACTTCGGAATACCTTAAAAATAGATGAAATTTAAAAAATAAAAAATTAATTTTATATTTTAATTTTAAAATATTAAAAAATTTACCTTTAATTGCTGCATATAACTCTAAATGTTCTTTTGCTGTTAATTTATCTAATAAAGCGTCGAATTAGGGACAATAGCCAATATGATACCTTGCTTTTTCCATGTCAGTTGTCATATTTATTCCATTTATATGCACATTTCCATATGTGGCCTAGTGTTCTCCCGCTAAAATTTTGAATAAAGTAGTTTTTCCAGCTCCTAAAAAATTCAGAAATTATAAAAAAATAATTAAAATTATAAAACTTTTCATATAATTACCATTAATTCCCAATAAGGCAAAACATTCTCCTTTTTAAACACCTAAAGAAACTTTTTTAACTGCTTCGATTTTCTTACCACTTTATTTGAAAACTTTTTTAACTTTATCTAGTCTTACTGCATAGTCCATTTCACTAGATTTATTAATCTTTTCATTTTCTTTCAAAACATCGCTATCAATCAAATCATTCTAATTCTAATTTTAATTTTAATTTTAACTTTAATTTACAACTTAATTATTAAAGCTTTATTTTCTCCTGCAAATTCCCTTTAATCCCCCTCTTCTCTCCAAAAACTCAATCAGAAAAACCAAACCCGCATAAACAAAAGTCATAATAATCATAGACAACAAATCATAAAGAGCAATATCAGGGTGAAAGGGATCTTAAACAGTAGAAACGTCATCAAAAAACTGTTTAAAACTTTTTCTAGAGGCGACTCTGGACATCCCATATCCCAAGCTAAAACAAGGGAAAATTCTGAAAGGCCAAGCAATTGTTTCAAAAGTGTTTCTCAATTCTTGAAAAAAAAAGGGCAAAAAAACAAGCAAAAAAGCCAAAATTCCGCCCACTAAATAATTGTGGAAAAAAACAAGAATCTACCCACTTCCTTCACTTTTAAAAAAAAAGCTGAAAAAATAGCTCATAAAAATCACGCTGAAACCGTAAAAAAATAACAGTAAACTGACCATTAAAAAAACATTTTCTCCTTCAGTAAACTCTTCTACTTAAAAAATCAAAAGAACTGCTAAACTTAGTAAATAAACAGGGAAAATAAATTTAACCAAGTCGTAAATATAGTTGCTGAACCAGTAGGCTTTCAAACTTACCCCGGAAATTATTTGCTAGTGCTTTATTTTTTGCTCCTTTTCTTTTATTATGTAGCAAATCAAAGATGAAGGAATAAAACTCATTAGCAAAGCAAATAATAAACTTATGTTGTTTCCTTTGTTTGTGCTTTGCAGCGATTCTAGTTTCTTTGTCCACGGGAAAGAACTTACTACCGTGCTTATCTTTAAATTATTATTACCTATAGGTTGAAATTTATTAAATAATTAGTTAGTTTGTTAAAATTAAAAAAATATTAAATTTATAAGATTTAATTTTTTTAAATCGAATACTAAATTCATTTAAATGTTAATTAATATTTTATTTATACCCGATAAATACTTCGCCAAAGCTTCATTCATGTTAGCCAAATACATAGGCAAGGCATCTCTATATAAAGAATTTATTTGGATTATAAACAAAATTTCTCCATTTTCTTCAAACTTTTCAAAATAATAGCCTCCTAATTATTATTCTTTTTCTTCTTTTTTCATATTTTCATAAACAAATTAGTCCCATTCCTAAACAGTACCCTCCCCAAAAACGCTGAAATCGTAATTAATTTATTCAATAATTGAATTCATAGCATTTTAATCAACAGACGAATCTTATCCTATTACAGCTTTAGGCTTAAAATCTAGAATTTCTTCTTATTATAATACATAAGCTTTATCAGCGCTGTTCCAAGTCCTATAAAGCCCCAAAACTCCAAAAATTAACAAAATACAGGGCAAAATAATTTCGCAACAAAGGCCTCTTTTATCCCTTTTGATATAATTTAACCTTTTCTAAAATAAAGCCCAAAAATGAATTTTAAACAACTTATAACTATTCTAAACTCTTTCTTTATTCAACTCAAATCTTTAATTTTACTTAATTTTTTCTGTCATTTTTATCTAATTTTCTTAAAATTGCTAAATTTCTCCCATTTATTCCTCTTTTTCATATTTTTCACATACTTCCAAAAATACTTATTCCATAGTAGTTATGGAAATCCCGTAATTTTAAATACCTAATTTCTCTTTCTTTGTATCTAATTCCTCAAATAAACCTTCAAATTTTCCCACCTCTTACATTTTTAACTAAAACAAAATTTCAGCAGAAGTAATTTGAGGCTCATTATAATCTTATATGTGCTTTTTAACAACCTGAATTATCCCATCGTTCTAACCCATAGGATCATTTTTAACAACTTTAAATTAATATTTAAATTGAATAAAGTTTTTAAGATATATATTTTTATTAAATTTTTATATTTGAACTTATTTTATTTAAATTATCTTTTTTACTTGTTAAATTATAGCCTACTCCAAACCTATTTTTCAAAAAATTAGGAGAACCTGTACAAATTAGTTTGCCCTCTCCGATAATAGAAATTCTATCACCTAAATAATCTGCCTCGTCCATAAAATGAGTTGTCAAAACTATTATCCTATTTTCTTTGTATTTCTTCAGCATTTCCCAAATATGTCTTCTCACACTGGTATCACATCTTTAATTAATTATTATATTTTAATAATTAAATTAGTAAATTTAATTAATTGCCTATTTATTTATATTTTTTATAATTTACATAATTTTTATAATTTAAATAAAATATAATTTTTTCTTTTGTTTACCCCGAAGTAGGTTCATCTAAGTAAATAATTTTTGAGCCTCCTACAAATGCCATAGCCACTGAAAGTCTTCTTTTTTATCCACCTGATAGATTTTTTGTCAAAAAATCTCTTTTTTCTTTCAAATCCACATCTTCCAACAATTTCTCTATTTCTTATTCAAACTCATTTTTTAAATTTAAATTTTAATCTTAATTTTTATTTCCATACTATTTATCACCTCTTTTTCTTCTTTTAATACTTGAAAACAATTTTAAATGCTCGTAAACAGTCAAATTTCCGAATAAAATATCGTGCTAAGGACAAATCCCTACATACTTTCTTATTTATTGCATTTGCGTTTATAAATCCATGTCAAATATTTTAACGTCTCCTTAAGTAACTGAAATCATACCAGTTAACATAGAAATAGTCGTCGATTTTCCTGACCCATTGTGCCCTAAAAGACAAAAAATCTAATTTTTATACATAGTCAAATCCAGTCCATTTACGGCTTTTTTACCATTACTATAAACTTTACCCAAATTTTATATCTTTATACATTATTAATTCTTTTCCATTTCTTTCAAATATTCTTCAACTTCTTCGATATTAGCATTGTCCTGAATTTTTGAATTTTATAACTGTTTTTAATTGTTATAACCGTCTTAATTCTTTGTTTTAAATCCTAAACAAAATAATGGATGTTTTTTAACCCCAATTTCACTAGGAAAAACCTACTCAAAGTATAAAAATAACCCAAATTATAACATAAAACTTATAACAAACATAATTAAACTCAAACCTATACTATACTAGTTAATTTTAACTCCTAAATCTCCCCAACCAATTCCCTTTAATTAATTAGATAATATTAAATAAAACAATAATTAATTTTTATTTAAAAATCAAAGCTAAATATTATAAATATTAGCTTTAACTTAAATATAAAATAAATAAGATTTATTAAATATAAATATAAAATAAATAAGATTTATTAAATATAAATAAAAAATAAATAAGATTTATTAAATATAAATAAAAAATAAATAAGATTTATTAAATATAAATAAAAAATAAATAAGATTTATTAAATATAATTATAAATATTAAAATAAGATCTATTAAATATAAATAATTTATATATTTACCTAACTTTTCGTTTCAATTAAAATAAAAATATCAGCAGATAAACTCAAATTAACCTATGGTATAATAGATAAAAGCGTTTTTCCAGTGGTAGAAGTATTCGCGCTTCCTCCAATAACGACAGTTACAATATAAAAGGCCAAATAAACGACAAGTCCGACAATATTAGCAATTTTAGTTTCGAAAAAAAAGCTAGAGAGCAAAAGACCCATCATAACCAAATTCAAACAGTATAAATAGTACCAAACTAAAACCAAAAAAAAATTAGAGTGTGGAAAAATAGTTGCATAGCACAAAAGTGTTGTTAAAAGCGAAATTATCAAAAAAAATATCCCGTAGTGCAAAAACCAACCCATATAAAAATAAAAACTGTTTAGTCCCATTATTTTCATTTGCTCTCTAATTTTCTGCTCTTTTTCATACACTATTTGCTACAAAAGTCCTAAAAAAATATTTAATTTATTTTTAATAATTATTAAAATAAAAAGAACAATTTTTAGTATTAATAAAGAATTTATTTTTAATAAATGAAAATCAAGCCAAATAATTTAATTAGCTGTTTATTTATTTTTTAAGAGAGAAAAATTAAAAATCTTTCAAAAATAACTGGTTATTTTTTTATTTATTTACTCATAAAAACGATAATCAAAGGTAAAATCGTGTAAGTAGCGATATTTCCGACCAAAATTTAGGGCAATTCATCTTTTACATACTCTTAAGTTCTCATCGAAGTTAAAGTCGGCTTAATTTTTACATTTTTCCCACTTTCTTCCTAAATAATCAAATTGTCGATCCAGTTCTGTAAAGTCACAAATCCACTCGAAATCCAAGGCTCTACAAAATCCTAGATATTTTCAATTTCAAAATTCTTAAATTTTGGCTCATCATTTTCTGAAGGTATCTGCATTTTCACAAAATCGGTTGTATTAAAGTGTAGGTGATATTCCCATTCATTGTTTTCTCCTTTAAATTTTTTAATTTTTAATTTAAATTTAGGAATTTGTTTAATTATTTATTTAATATTAATGCCATAAATTATAATTTTTAACATTTAAACACAAATTGAATTATTTTTATATAATTTACCCGTTTTCAAAAACGAAACCCCGGCACATAAGTCCTCTCCATACTCATCAGACTAAATGTAGTCAAAAACATCTTTTTCGCTATCATAAAAAGCCACAGAAAACCCGAAATTTTCAAAATATTCCTTTAATTTTTGATTTAAACCGAGTCCGCCCGGGGATAAAGCTATATTTCCATTGTTAGCCAAGTCTCCATTTTCTTTGTTATCTATGCAGTTTTAGAAAATCAAGCCCTCTGAAATTATTTCTTCATACTCTTTTCCCTTCAAATTATTTGGAAATTCACTTGTTAACGTGTAAGGTATTAGGTAATCAATTTTATCATTTTCTCTAATAATTATAAATATATTTATATTTAAAAAAAATTTAATCTAAAATAAAAATTTAAGGCTAAAGTATTTTTGAAATTTATCTTTATTTTTTATGATTTTTGTGCTTTTTTTTTTATTACTCTAAATATAAAGTTTCGGGCATATCTTCTTTATCAGCTAAAGCTCTAAATTGAAAAAAAAACAGGCAAAATAATAAAGGCAAAATAATCTCACAAAAAGCGCAAAATCCTCCCCTTTTCCACAAAATAAAGTTTTTCTATAATAAAGCTGTTAAACCTTCCATTAATATTATTTTTTTTATCTTTTTAAGATTTCTCAATTTTTCTACTTTTTTTAGAATTTATAAATTTATTTAATTTTATAAATTTTCAGGAAAAATAATTTACTGATCTATAATATAAATTTGGAATTTGATTTAACTTACTATATATTCAATAAAAGTATTTAGTATTATAAAAATTATATAATTAATTACTAAATATTTTAGCTATATTTCGTTAATTATTAATAGAAATGGAAAAATTTATATTTAAACTAATAAAATGTAGGAAGACATTTCCATTTAAACCATTATGTTTCCAAAAAAAATAAAATTTATAGTTAATTTATTATAGTTTTTTAATTTTTTCAAGTAGTTTTTAAAAATTAAATTTTAATTTACTCAAAATAATTTTATCTCAAAAATTTGAAATTTGAATTTGGATTTTTCTATTACTTGCTAAATTTAAATTTGATTAATTATAATATATAAATTTCCTCTTAATAAAATAAATAAAATAAAAATAAATAAATAAAAATTATTTAATTATATATAGTTAATATATATTTCTAGCTAATTTGCAAATTGTTAATATAAATTTTTTAATTATAAAAAGGATAAAAAATTTTACTACTTTTTCAATATAAACAAAATAAAATAATAAAATGATAAATATTAAAAATAAATAGTTCAAATATTTAAATTTTTATAATTTTAAGAAATTAAAAAAAGTATTAAATTTTGTATTTATTTTAAACTTTATTAATACATAATTAAAATTTTAAATATTCAATTTCATGTATATATTATTTATATTTACAGATATAAAACAAGCTAATTCAAAATTATTAATAATATTTAATTTTAAATTATAAATTTTAAATTTTGCCATTAAAATTGAGGCATTAAGATATAATTTAATTAATAAAATAGTAAATACTTTTAAGTTTAATTTTAATAATTAAAAAATTAATAAAATTTTAAAAATATCTTCCCAAATATTAAATTGTAAATTAATATTAATTTATAGTAAGATAAAAAATAAACTTTAATGTTTAAATATGTATTAATATATTTTCATTATAAATGTTATTATAAATTTAATATTTCTTATGTATTAATACTTAATATAGTAGGCTTTTTATTTATTAGGTGTAAATAATTTATACTTATTATGATAATATTTTAATACTTTTTTTATTCACAATTTAACGTATTTATTTAAAAAAAATAACAATATACATAAGTTGATAATATATACATATTACAATAAGAACATAAAAAATATCAAATAAAAATTATCTATCTTTACTTTTTTTTATTAAACTTGAAAAATTATATTAACTTCTTGAAAATGTTCCATTGTTTAATAAATCAAATAAAATTTTCTATTTACAATTTTTGAATTAATTTAAATACTATAAGTAAGATAAAAAAAATTGATATTTACATATAAACAACAAATTTCTTTGAATTCCAAACTGAGTAATTATTTTTTTCAACAATTCATAATCACACTATTATTCTTTAAAGTAATTTTAACACCATATTTATCAACTTTTAACATCTATATAATTATTTATCATTTTAAATAATATTTAATAATTTAAATAAATTGAAAATATAAGTATAATAAATAAAAGGTCGAAACAATCTAACATTCATTAAATTACACATATTTATATAAAAAAAAAAGTTAATAAAATCTAATCTTATTATAGAAATTTTTAATAAATTTCAATGTGATATTAAATTAAAATATATTTATATTTATTAATAATTGTATTATTAATCAATAATGAAGTTATAAAAAATATATTTATTAATTAAAATATATACAATGTGTTAAAACTGATGTATTTTTTTTGCGAAAAATTTTATTTTTAGTAAATTCTTCCATTTATAATAATATAAATAAATTCTAAAACTTACCATTTAACGTATCTTTAAATTAATTGATTTAGAATATACAAAAATCACGTATAATAATGATATTAAAGTGATTGCAACCATTTTCATGTTCAGAAAATTAAATAAAAATATTTATAATTTGAATTTATAATGTATATCATACTTTTTAATTAATATTACTATAACTATATCAGATAATTTTTGAAGTATCATAATTTTTAAAATTACTATTAGCTTTCTTTAAAAAAATTTAAAACAATATGAGTATATAGAAACTATTTATAAAAATACTTATAAATATCACCTTTATATATATTAATTTAATTTCCATTTTTTATATTAAAAGTTATAATTTTTTATTAATTTTCCATACTTATATAATTCCAGCTAGTGGGAATAATTATAAAAAAAATTAGAGAACTTTAAATTCTATTCTCTATTTTCTATTTAAAGTATATTAGCTATATAAAAATTTATAATTGTAATAAAAATTACTATTTTAAAAATAAATTATAAATATAAAGGTGACTATTTTATTTTCATAAGAACATTTAAATTATGGCATTTTTTAAATTTCAATGTATTTTTATAATGTTTATATTATATAATTCATTTAATCTACAAATATCATGATAATAAATTACAAATACTAATGAAGTTTATTTATTAAGTCTTTCATTAATCAATAATTAAACATGCAAGATAAATTAAAAGAAATACCTATATATATATATTATTTTACATACATTTAATTATAAAAATAATTATTAATAACAATATAAAACCCTCAAATAAAAATATTCCTTCTATTTTCCAATAATAAAAAAAAAAAAACTAATAAAAGTAAAAATAAAATAAAAGAAAAAAGAAAAAGAAAAAAAAAAAGAAAGAAATGAAACAAGAACAAAAAATCCTAGACGTAATAATAATCGGCTCAGGCGTAGCAGGAATCTCAGCGGCTCTATCTCTAAAAGAAAAACAAAAAGAAAACTTCAATTTCCACTTAGACACACTAATTTTAGAGGCCATGGACAGAGTCGGCGGAAGAGTTTTTACAACAGAAACTGGCGTCGATTTGGGCGCCAGCTGGGTCCACCAGTGGCAACACAAAGACAATACAGTAAGAAAACTTATCGAAAAACTGAATGTCCCTGTTGTCGGCGAAAATTCCGACCAAGAAGTTTTGGAAGACTTTTTTGACTAGGTTTCTTAAACTAGAGTCGACCCTGCTATTATTATGAAAGCTGTAATTTTCATTTAATTATTTTAATTATTTATTTTTTTTTTTGTTTTTTTTGTTTGTTTTTTGTTTTTGGTTAAATTATTCTATTATTCAACCTGCGGAAATTTATTCTAAAAAGAGAGGGAATTGTCCAATAAATTTTATTTTTTTATTTATTAACTTGGAGAAATAATATTAAATAAAATGGAGAGTTTTACATTTTACATTTTACATTTTTATTTTAATAAGGAGGAAATATTATAAAAAAATTAAAAATTATATTAATTGACTGAGAAGTCATATTTTTTAATTTTTGAATAATTCTTTTATTGTAAATAAGTATTAAATAAATATATTTTTGATAAAAATGTAAATTTATCTTTTTCTAAATTTGGTATTCTGGATGCAATAGACTCTGCCAATTAAAAATGAATATTCTAAAAAGCTTTTAAATTTCCGGAATTCAAATCAAATACTCAACAAAATTAACTTTTGATTAACAAAAATTATTCAAAAAGAATTTACTTTTAACACTTAAATAAAAACAACCCTAATAAAACAATATTCCCTTACCAAACAAAAAAATAAAAAAACCTCATAAAATTTTATAAAAATAAAATAATTTGAATAAAATAAAAATAAATTTTAATTTAAAATTAATTTTTTTTATTTTATAAAGTAAAAACATCTAGACCGAATAATAGAAATAAGCATCCAAAAAGCCAGTAAGCTAAAAAGGGACGTCTCAATTTACGACTGTGTAAAAGAAGAACTACAACAAATAGACAACATGGAAGACGAACTGTATAAAAGAGTTTTTTACCAATTTTTAGCTCAATGTTTAAACAACGAGGCCGCTACTCTCAAAGAACTCTCGGCAAAAATGGGAGTCGGAAATCCTTAAACTAACGAAAATCAAAAATGTTCTGTAAGAGAAACCCAAGATAATTATTCTTATAAGGACTACGAAGACAAAATAATATAACAAGGCTACGGAAACTTATTTTAAGATTTGTCTTAAAATCTAAATATAAAGTTAAATTCCGAGGTTTAGGAAATAAACTACATCAAAAACCAAACTATGCCCTTTAATTTTTAAATAAAAGTGTATAATAATAAAACTCAATAAACCGAATTTTTTTACGCAAAATACCTTCTTGTAACTTGCAGCATAAAAGTACTATAAAACGACGTAATTTCCTTCCAACCAGAACTTTCTTAATAAAAATAAAAAGCAATAAAAAAACTAGGCCTTGGCCAGGCTAACAAAGTCGTTTTGGAGTTCGAAAAATGTTTTTGGGACGAAAGAATTTACTCTGTTTGTTTGGCTCAACAAAAGGAAAATTTCGCAGATTTCCCGATTTTTTATAATATGAAAAAATACAAAAATAAAAATATTTTGATGGCTTTGCTTAGCGATGACCAAGCTATCATTTCTGAGCGAAAAACAGACCAAGAATTAGTTGACTCAGCCATTTCTAAACTGCAACAAGTCTATCAAAAAAATTACCCTGAGTAAATAAAAACTTAATTAAAATTTAAATTTAAAATTTAAAATTTAATATTATTTTTTAATTTTATTTAATTTTGAAATTTAGATTTGATGATAGCTACTTCAAAGTAAAAAATTATTATGTAACAAGATGGGGAGCAAATAAATTTATTTAAGGAGCTTATGCTTATTATCCAGTTGGAGCTAATCACGAAGACAGTAATGAATTATTGGTTCCTGAATATGATAATAATCTTTATTTTGCTGGAGATGCAACCATTGCCGATTTAATTGGAACTGCGTAAATAAAATTAAATTAAATAAAATAAAATAAAAATTAAATATTTTTAATATATATATATAAAAACTTAATTTTTATTTAATTAATTATAATTAATTTTTTTATTACTAATTATAGCAATGCTTCTAGTTACTCTGGGGAATAACAGGCAGAACATATCATTTAAAAATATATGTTTGATTAATCTTAGGAAGTTTTAATTCCTAAACTATGATTTCATTTTTATAATTAAGCAGACTCTGATAAACGGAAAAAACTCTTTTTTCTATCTATTCTGTTTTAAAGAGTTAATGTATAAAAAAAAGTAATTTAAAAAAGCTGTAAAAAAAATATAAATGATGAATTATAAATATTCATTTTCATTATTATAATATAAAAATTTTACTAAAATATAAAAAATAAAATATAAACTGTATTATAAATATAAATATATATATATAAAAATTACAAACTAAACATGTTTTACATACAAATTTGCAACTACTTTTACAATATTAAGAAGAAAAATATTATATAAATTAATTATAATTTAAACCAAAACATTAATTTTATAATAAATTTCAAATCAAAATATAACCAAAGCTTTCAACTATTATCGGAAGATGTTTAAGACTAGCTTTATTATCTTTACATTTTCTTAATAATTTCCTTATCTTAATTAATTGTATCTTCAATTTATTTTTATTTTTCTTATAATTTCAAGTGTTATCCCAAATTTATTAAAAGTAATCCTGGAATTAAAAAAAATTACCCAAATACGCCTAAACTCCCAGGCAAAATTTAAACTCCAGCAGCCAAAACAAGTAAAGTAGAAAAAATAGGCTCAAAACTCATTGCAATCTAGATTTCTATAGGTTAAAATACTTTGACAACATATATAGATAAAATAAATGACCCAGAACCTAAATATAATTATTAAAATAAGAATATATAAGTTAATAATGTATATTAAATTTATTTTTTATAATGTAAGACCCAATTTAATTTATAAATATCACTTTAAATAAATGCATTTAAAATGTTTAAATTACCAATTATAATACTCATAAAAAAAAATCCAGAAAATTAATGACTGGAAAATAAACCAGTCCAGCCCCAGAAATCATCGTCATACTTATAATCGCACCCAGAAAAAAAGTAACTGGATAAACCCATATTGATAAAGATAAAAAAAAAGTTCAAAAAAACTTTTAAATGGGGCGGATATATTTAATTAACTTCTGCATTATTTTTTGCTAATTTTGTTTAAATATAAGAAATACTTAAAGCGGCTCCATTTCCTAATATACATCTTTCCCAAACATTTCTAAAAAAATAAAATTAAATAAAATTAATAAAAATAAGTAAAAATTTTTAAAAATCTTAAAACGATAGAAAAAATTTAAATAAAAAAATAAGAAAAATTTTTATAAATACCTATGTATATATTTTTAAACGATATAATTATAAGAACTAGGAGGAATATCATCAGGATTGAAAGTTATACATTCTATAAATATTAAAATAATTCCTAAAATAACTAATAATTTTCCAGGACACTCATAAAAATGTGAATCACTTTTGGCTCTTTACAATGATTAAAAAAATGGCTACAAAAAGCCCAAACTAAGACTATAACCTACATACGTCCATTCTTAAAAAATTTTTATTATTTTTTTATTTTTTATATAAGTAATATTAATAACTAATAGTAATACTAATAACTAGTAAATAAACTTTTGAAAATCAATTTTTTTACCAAATCCAAACAAAATCATTGTGTACCACAAAGCATTAGAAAACCCAGTCAAATAAATTTTTTTTATATTATTCATGTCAAAAATGTAGGAAAGCTGATAAAATTTTTTGAATTTTGGCTGCCTTTTTTCCCACATAACAAAAGGCAAAATTAACCAAGAAGCCATAAAAAATCTCCAAGATTGCCTTAAATATTTTTCGGCCTCTATATTCATAATCCAGCAAGGTATAACAGATATAATCAAAACAAAAATCAATAAAATCATATATGAAAAACTAAAAAAAAAAATTTATAAGAAAACAACATTTCATAAATGCTTTATTTTTAAATGAAATCTTATCATATATTTATAATTTATTAGAATTATTATACTAGAAATTTTGTATCAAATTCTAATTCTAATTATAAAAAAAAAAATAAAAAAAAATATACCTTAATGAAGCTCTACCCAAATAATCTTTTGAAAAATACTGTTCCAATTCCTCTTTATCTTTATTGATGAAATTTAAATGTTAAGGATTATTTAACGTTAATCTTTCATTTTTAAAAAAAACGCTAATTTTGCTATTTCTATCATCATTTTAAGATTAAAACTAATTTATATCTTCATTGAATACAATCATATCATTTAAATTCATTCCAAAACCTCCTCCTATATTTTAATTATGATAATAAATAAAAATAATAATCGAGTTTATATTAGAAAAAATAAGTTTATATACATATTTTTTACTAAATGAGCAAATTGATTTAACAAAGTTATTTAAAAATTTTTGTGTTTTTTATTTTTTTTTTTTATTTTTTTTTTTCAAGATTATTTTAATAAGTTTGTAATATTAAGTAGTTTTCAGTTTTCAGAATTCTGGAAATCCATTTTTATAAAAAAATATCATTTTATAATTAAACTTTTATGAAAACTTATTTTTTATGTAGGCAATAATTTGAAAATCAAATTTACATAAATATATCTATTAATAGTAAAAAATTACAAAAAAAAGTGCTTTATTTTTTTATTAAGTTTAGTAATATAGTGAATAAATACCTAATTTTTTAAACAATATACTTAAAAATATATGTTGATATATTGAAATTAAAAAATATTTTTTAAAAATATTACTTTCAAAAAAATGCGATTATTTAGATTTTAATAATAAAAATCCACAATATAAATTAATTATAAATGCTTACAATAAATAAACTCTATACATTCATTAAACATAAATATTGATTAAAAAAGGAATAATTATATGTAATCTAACATTTAAAAAACAAAAACAATAAAAACAAATAAAAGTTATATTCTATATTTAATCTCTAGCTATATTTAAAGTTTAAAAATATTTTTTAAAAATAATATGAATTTCTCATTTAAAATAACAATGACACACCGAAATCCATAAAGTCAACAAAAACCGAAAAAATAAAAAAATTCAAATATTTTTAGAATATAAAATACGAAATATATATATATATTATTAAAATACCTAAATGCATTGTCAATCTATGTGTATTTAATTATTTTTCCTATAAAAATTTTTACAGCTCCTAATTTTCAATCACAATTGATACTTCATTATTATTATTATCTTAAAAAATATTATCGATATTTTTATTAGCATTACTATTTTTTTAGTGATTTTTAGGTTCCGAACCAAATCCTTGTTTTTCAGAATAAATGGTAGTAACTTTTTTTTTGGGTTAAATTATGCTTAGACTAAATTTTTTATGGTTTTTTTAAATTGTTTTTATCATTTGTTGTTATTTATATCGTTTTATGAAAAACCCTTATTTTATTTAAAGATTTTTTTAAACTTTTATTACTTTTTTATTTTTTCCTATTAATTCGATTTTAAATATTTAACTTTTCCTAGATAATTCAATTTTTTTACTATAATTTTATTGTAAAAATTAAAATGAATAGTTATGTAATTATGTATAATATTTTGGTTATAAAATTTATGGCTAACCTTTTTAGATTTAATATTAATAAATATCTTTTAATAGCTAGCGGCATAAAAGCATTAAAAAACAAAGAATTTTCTTTAAAATCAGGTTTTCTTAGTAATTTATTTAAAGACATCAAACTAATAGTCCTTGGACAAGAAAATAAGTTCTTTTATTAATTTTTATAGCATTCATTAAAATTTTATGAATTAATTCAGACTTTTTGTCTTTTCCTCTAAAAAAAAATTTTGCAGATTTTTCCATTTTTACAAATTAAAATAATAAAAATTTATTATTAAATTATCTTTAAGATGTCCAAACAATTGTCTCTGATCGAAAATATAACTAAGAATTATTATGCTCAATCTTATTCAATCTTTAACTTATAATAATGCAAATTTAAACTTGAAAGTTGCTAATTATCTTTCATTTTTTATTTTAGTTCTATTATATTATATTGTATTAAATTTAATTTAATTTAATTTAATTCTAATTTATTCTAATTTCAATTATATTTTTTATTACCAATTTTTTATTAATAATTTATTCTATGTACAAATTTTTATATATTAAGATTGGGTACTATTATACACTTATAAAGAATATATGATTAATACTCTGTTTTAGCTAATAATAAAGACAATAATAAATAATTAATACTCTAATATTTTTGTATCTTTTATTTTTACAGCTATAAAATATTTAAAAAATAAATTGAATCACCTAAATTAAAGTATATCAAGAATATTATACATTTTTTTATCAAAATTTTTAATAAAATATAATTTTTCATTCTTTTAAAATGGTTTTATCCACTGAAAATTTAATAATATATGAGTTTTTTAATATTATAATACAAATTCAATTAACATT
This sequence comes from Pseudocohnilembus persalinus, assembly GCA_001447515.1. Taxonomy (NCBI): domain Eukaryota; phylum Ciliophora; class Oligohymenophorea; order Philasterida; family Pseudocohnilembidae; genus Pseudocohnilembus; species Pseudocohnilembus persalinus. The sequence continues at coordinate 103,742 of LDAU01000098.1, forward strand.
TAAGAACTTATCTATAAATGTAGCATAAGATTAATAATATTAATTTATATAATATAAAGATTTTAATATTTAGATAATTATTTGTATAAAAATATTCAAATTTAATTATAGATCGATTTGTTTTCTATAAAAAATAAAAAAACTAAATAAATTAATTTAAATTAAAACTGTATTATTTCTTTATAAATCAAAGTTTCTATTAACTTTTAACAGAAGGAGTTTATAGCTGACTTTGCTGCTATTACATTTTCTGAATAATTTATTTTTCTTAATTAATTTTATCTTCTATTTCTTTCTATTTTTCTTAAACTTTTAAATACTGTCCCAAATTTATAAAAAATATTCCTGGAATTATAAAAATAAACCCAACAATCCCTAAATTTCCTGGCAAAAACTAGACCCCAGCAATATAAACAAATAAAGTCGCAAAAACAGGCTCAAAACTCATCGCAGTTTAAATATCCAAAGGCTAAAATGCTTTTCCAATATACATAGAAGAAACAAAAGACCCCAATCCTAAAATTATTTTTAAACGTAAAAATTTAAATTAAAATTTAATTATATATATGTTTTTATTTACACAATTATATTAAAAAATTAATCATATTTTTTTATATATGAATAAAACTTAATATAATATTTTTTATAATTTTTTAAATTACCTACAATAATACTCATAAAAAAAAACCCTGAAAACTAGTGACTTGAAAACAAGGCCGTCCAACCCCAGAAATCTGGTTTTTCACTTTCATTTTAATTTGATAAGTCACTTCCAGAAAAAAAATAACTCGATAAACTCAAATTAATTGAGTTAAAAAAGAAGGTTAAAAACATTCTTAAATGAGGAGGATATATTTAATTAACTTCTGCATTATTTTTAGCAAATTTGGTCAAAATATAAGAAATACTTAAAGCGGCTCCATTTCCTAATATACATCTTTCCCAAACATTTCTAAAAATATAAAATTAAAAATCATAAAAAATAATTTTTTTAAATAATAAGTATTAAATAGTATTAAGATATAGTAACGAATACATTTTAAATTATAATTACCTATGAATATATTTTTAAACAATATAATTATAAGAACTAGGGGGGATTTCCTCAGGTGTGAAATTTATACATTCTATAAATATTAAAATAATTCCCAAAATTACTAATAGTCTACCAGGATACTCATAGGTATGAGAATCACTTTTAGCTCTTTACAATGATAAAAAAAATAACTATAAACTTCCCAAATTAATACTATACCCCACATATGTCCACTCTTAAATAAAGGAAAATTTAAGTACATTAAATATAAAATGATATAATAATATGCATAAATTCTTTTATATAAATAATTATTAGTTTATTTATGCTTTATTTTAAATTCATTATTTATTACCAAATCCAAACAAAATCATAGTAAACCACATGGAATTAGAAAATGAGGTCAAAAAAATTTTTTTTATGTTATTTACATCAAAAATATAAGAAAGCTAATAAAATTTTTTGAATTTTGGTTGCCTTTTTTCCCACATAACAAAAGGCAAAATTAACCAAGAAGACATGAAAAATCTCCAAGATTATCTCAAATATTTTTCTGCCTCTATACTCATAATCCAACAAGGAATAATAGAAGCGTTCATAACAAAAAACATCAAAATCATAAAAGAAATGCTAAAATTAAATTAAAAAATTAATTTATCTTTATTTTAAACATTATTTTATATTATAAATAAATCTATAAAAATTATTTAACGCTAAATATTTTTAATACTCGTATTTTTCAAAAATAACTATAATTTAATATTAAAATAATAAATTTTTACACCAAAGGAATCCTTTATATATAATCTTTTGAAAAATATTGTTCTAGTTCCTACTTGTCTTAATTAATAAAATTCAAATGATAAGGATTATTTAAAGTCAATCTTTCATTTTTGAAAAAAACACTAATTTTGCTCTGATTTTAATCTTATTTTTAAGATGTAAACTAATTTTATTATAATTTATTATTTGTTTCATCATCAAATGCAATCATATCATTCAAGTTTATACCAAAACCTCCTCCTATAAAAAATATTCATATTTAATTTGTATAATTATTTAATTTAAATAAAAAACACAATTTATGGACAAGTATTTATTAATTCAATATATTTATAATATATATCAATAAAAATGAAATTTAAAATATAATAATGTTGTATATCTATAAAAAATTATTAATGTTTTATATTTAATAAAATCTCATTGTCATTTCTTAAATTAAAAATAATATTAGAATAATACAAATCTAAATTTTATAAAATACTTTAAAAATTAAAAAAGCAATTTAATTAAAATATAAAATTTAATATTTAAAAAGCTATTAAATTTATAAATAAAAGAATTTTGTGCTATAAACTCCTAGAATTCTACTCATTCAAAAAATAAATTTATTAAAAAGAAAAAATAAGACAAAATTAAATTAACAAAAATAGAATGAAAGCAATTAAAAAATTTATGATAATTTTTATCCTCGCAATAAAAATATAACTTCGAGATAATTCTACAAAAAAAACTAAAATTTCTCAAAATATCATATATTTATAGTATCCATAAATATAATTAAAATCGTAAATATAGGAAAAAACAAAAACTAATTAAATTTTAAAAATACTTTACTTATATATATATATTTTTAAAAAATATTTTATATATACCCATATGCATCGTTAACCTGTGCGCATTTAATTATTTTTCTTTTAATAATTTTTATAATTCCTAATTTTCAACTACCATAGATACTTCATTATTATTATTATTTTAATTATTAATTGCACCACTAATTTTAGATTCAAAGTCGAGTTCTTCTTTTTCTGAGTGAATTGTTGTAAATCTTCTTTTTGGAGAAACTATATTCAAACTAAATCTAACTTTATGTTTATCCATTTTATGACAATATAAATTGCTTATCTATTTATAATTTAAACTTAAAAAGGGTTAAAAAAAAAATTAATTTAATAGTATTTTTTTTTTTTTTTATTGTTATTTTTGTTTTCTACTCTTTATTTTTTTTTTCTTGCTTTTTTATTTTAATAATATTTAAAAAGTAAAAAATTATAGCTTAATATCAGCAAAATATAATATAATGAGATTTTAAAATATATTATAATGTTAGGAAAACACTTTTATCTAAAGTAAATTAAATTAAATTGCTTTTATTCTATATATATATATTTATTTGAAACATAATAAATATAATTAAAAATATATATATATAATATAAGTAACTTTTAAAATTAATATACTAGTAAATTAAAAATTTTCATTATATTTCATATATTAGTATTTTTTGCATTTTATAAACTTTCATTGATATATTATGTCTATTATATATTTTTTACAATATTCTATAGATTATTTTTTTTAAAATAAATATTCTTATTTAAAAATACAAATTCAATTTGAATATATGAATTTAATTAAATATAAATGAATTAGAAATTTACAGAGCTTAAATTTAATTGCATTTAATTTAAATATATGTATGCAAATCAATTAAAATTAAAAATTAAATTAATAATATAATCGTAAAATAAATAAAATTATCTATTCTTTTAATGATTATAAAGAAATTTAATATTATAAATATTATTTTATAAGTTAAATATTTTTTTAATTGCTCTTTAATCGAATAAAGACAGATGATATACTAATAAAAATTATTTTTTAAATTAAAATTATAATTGAACCAAATTAAAATCTAATTAAAAGCCAAAAATTTACAATTGAATGGGTTAATATAAATAATAATGTAATTTGAAAAAACCAATAATTATATTATACTTAATTAAATAATATATGTATGTTAAATATTTATTAAGAATTCTTATAATTAATTAAATGATAATATTTGTAAATTTAATTTTTTTTAAAAAATAAATTTTAAATTCTTAATTAATTAAATTAATTCAGTATTTTTTTAAGTGATTAAGATTTATAAAATATAATATATATATAGTGATTAATATTTATAAAATATAATATATATATATGTATATATATTATAATTATATTATTTTTTAAAAATATTTGGTATACTAATGTTATAGTAAAGGATATAAATAAGCACTAAAAAAAAAGTGCCAGGGGGTCCAATATAGCATAATATGTAATTTAAATAATATAGTTATATTATATCTATATTATATTATTTATTATATATTAATATATATAAGGGTATATATATATATTATTATTTATTTTATATGGGGCATTATATATTGCCTATATTTTATAATTTCTTTATATAGTATTTATATATTATATTTAATTTTGAAAAAAAGGATTTGGAAGATTAATAATAAATGCTCAAAAAATATTATTTATGCTCAATTATATTTATATTTCTTTTAATTTTTTATATTTCTTTTATTTTTTTATATTTTTTTTTCTTCGTCGTGTTTTTCGTCGGTACCTATTAAAAAAAGAAAAGAGAAAAAAGAGAAGACAATATTGACCTTGCTTTTTTTTTTTTGGTAGAAAAAACCAACAGTACTTGGTCTTCACTAATATCCATTGTATACTTATCTAAAGCATCAGTCAGCTATTGCATTTTGACAATCTATGCCCGGCGATATAGCTAGTCGAAAATTTCAGTTCCTAAGTGGATTTCTTTTAAAAAATTCTGAAAAAAACGACTACCTAATCCCAACTTGGACACCCTGCTGCGCAGGCAACATGTTAGTAAGGTTAGTTAGTTTTTAAAAAAAAAAAAAAAATTAAAAAAAATGTGCTTTTAAAAAAATAAAAAATTGTGCTTTTAAAAAATAAAAAATGTGCTTTTAAAAAAAATTTTTGATTTTTTTGATTTTTGTTTGTTTGTCTGTTATTTTTTTATTTTTTTTATGTGCTCTTTTTTGTGCTCTACTTTTTTATTGTGTATAATAGGCCTTTATTACTGTCGGGGCAATAAACTGTCGGGTCAAAACTGTCGGTAACCAAAGAGAATTATGTAAATAAAACATTACTGTATTCTCTTGTCCTGTCGGCCGAAACTACATTTCTAAAAAGGCCAAAACCAAACGAATTCTAAAATTTTTAGCAAATTTTTTACGTTTAATCAAATCATTGTGGATATATAATTCGATCAAACAAATAATTATTTATCAGTTTTTCAAAGAACAACAGAAAAAAATCTGATAAAAATTACAGGAAATTGCCACTAGAAAATTAGAGTTAATTATTAATAAATAATTAACTCTAACTCTAAAATTTTATAAGCATTCAAAGAACAATAAAAATGCAAAAAATTAAAGAGTCTAGTTTTAATTTCCTTAATTTAATCTTGATTAAATATTAATTAAATTTGGGAAAATATTGAAAAAATTAAAATAATTTCAAAAATTTCCCAATTTTGAGCTTAAAAACTGCGATTTAATCAAGTTAAAAACTTAAAAATTTGCTTTTATTTTAGAATTTAAGTTTGTTTTTAGATTTTTTAGTGTTTTAAACCATCGTTTATTTTATGGTTATTAGTTTCTTCTTTTTTATATTTTAAATTTTATTAATTAATTACACAAATTTCTATAAAAACACTATATTATTTAAGAAAACTAATCAAATACTTTTCCTTTTAATTTAATTTATAAAATATTGAAATTTTCAAATTAATTAAAAGCGGAACAAATTAGCCAATCAAATTTAATTATTTAAAATAATGAAGTTATCATAGTAATTTAAAAATGAAAAAAACAACAAAGTAAATTTTTCTTTTAGAAATACAAAATCAGTTATAAAATAAGTTATTATATAAATAAATATACATTATAAACAAACAAACTAAAATTTATTTAAAATAAATTTTTTATATTAAAAATTATATTAATTTGACTCAATTTCTTTCTTTATTAATTATTTAATTCATATTTAAAATATCACATTATTTATTTTATTAACTTAGCTTAACTACAATAATCAAATTTCATAGTTAAAAATCTTAAACTTTAAAAGTAAAATAACTTAAGTTTATTTTATTCGTCTACAAAATCATTTGCATTGTAAATTCAAAAAGAAAATATTTCACTTGATTTTATTTATTTATTTACTTACTTATTTTAAATAATTAGAACTTTTTATTATTATTTTTAAATTTATTTTAATATTTTAGTTTTTTAGTAATTTTTAATTTATTCAAAAAAATGAAACAACTCATTCTTTTCTTTAAGTAATTGCGAATTCTCTAACTTTCTTTCTATATTATTCGGGGTCTTTTCTAAATAAAAAAATTATAAAATTAAAATGGTTTTTATATTTAAAAAATATATATATAAATTTTTTTTTTATTTTTTATTTTAATTTTAGCTAAAAATATATAAATTTACCTATATAAAGCGCAAGGTTCATATTATGCAGGAGAATCTATATTTGGTTCATCTTTTAACATTTTTTGAATTCCTAATAAAATTTATTTTATAGTAATAGAGGATTTCCAGTCTTCTTCTTCATTTAAAATTGATAAACAAACAGTTCCTAAAGTTTTAAATTTTATTAATATATGATATTTAGAATTTTAAATTAATTATATGATAATTTCAATTTATAAATGATTAAATTATTTAATTTACCAGAAGGATAAACATTTGGATGAGGTAACACAGGTTTAAATTAACCTAAATTTATTATAAAATAAATAATTAATTGATAGATTTTATTAAATTATATATATCTTTAATATTATATTACATTTAGGTGGTTTTAATGGATAATTTTATGAGAAATCCATATATAAGGTATAAACTCCAGCTTCCCAAGGACACTATTAAAATATTAATTAATTTAATATATTTTTTTTATATATTTAGCTACAAATAATTATATAATAAAAGTATATCATATAATAAAGTGAAATATAAATTTTTTTTCTATTATAAAAGAATATTCTTCTATTTATCAATCAATAATGTTAAAATCAATAATAATTATTATTATAATAATATTAATAATTTTTGATATAATTTAAATAAAGTACCTAATATCAAATTATAAAATAAAAAATTTGCTAAAAAACAAAAAAACAAAACAAAAACTATAAAGATATTTACATCCTTAGGTCCAGGAATTTCAGTAATCCATTTCAACATATTTAAAGACCCATCTTAATTTTATATAGGTTTGGCCACAAATCTCTATTTTTTTAAATATTAAATAATTAATTTTAAATTTTTTACTCTTATATTATAAAATTGAGCCCTTTTCTCAATTTTTAAAATCCTAATTAAAATTAAAAAATGCCCAAAAAAAAAATGCTAATTTTAAAAAAAAAAAACGAGTAAATTTAAATTTACATGAGGATGGTCTTATCTCCATTTCTTTCTTTCCTATTTTAATCTAGTTAAAACTATTTCACTTACTTGCTAATTACTTTATTACATTCTATTTAATTTATATTCTATATTTTATTGACTTATTTATTTAAAAATACACTATTTTTTAATAATTTTAATTTAAAAATAATTTAATTATTTTTCAAAAAATCGATCTGAATTTTTATTCCTTGGGCTTTATATCAACTAACTTTATATATATATATTTCACATATAAAATTTAAATTAATTATTTATAGTGGTATAATTAGCTGTAATTTTATTTAAATTCAATTTTACTTTCTTCAAATTGGTGTATATGTTTTGTTAGAATTTTTTTTCATCATCATTTACCAATATTCTAACCTTCTGACAATATCCGCCTACTTTTTTATTTTAAAAAATTAATTAATTAATTTTTACACTTCTAATCTCGTATTATTTAGCTATTTTATTACGAATTAATTCGGCAATTACCCATAATTAAAACAATAATTGTCAATTTTAAATAAATAAATCGCAATAATGATTAATCGATATTCAAAATGACAAACTTTTATTAATAATTTTATCCTTACTTTTCTATCAGGTTTAATTGTTATTAATAGAAAAATAAAGTATTTCTAAATTTTTAAAACTCTAATAAAAAAAAAGGCGTACCAAAAATTACTGAAATTTTTTAATTCTTAACTTAAAATTTTTTTTAAAATCATCTAAATTTTAACTCCTAGCTAAGTATTTATAAAAAAACTAAAATATTCTTAAAAAACAAAGCCCGCAAAAATTGTCACTAAATTATTTCTTTTTTGATTAATTAAGATTGATAAATAATGTTTTTCATATATATAGTTAAAATAATAATATTTAAATAAAGAATGATATGATGTAAAAATTATACAAATATAATTAATTATATAATAATAATATTTAACTTAATAGTTATTAATATATTTAACATATCTTAATATATATAAATCAATTCGATATATACAAATTTTATAAAGATTATTTTTGTTTAATAAAATAAATTTTAAAATATTTTAAAAATACTTATAAAAATTAAAAAAGATTTGTTAATTAATAATTAAATTTAGCATATAATAAGTTTTTAGAAACTAAAAAAATATTTTTTTCATTAATATTTCTTTTTGATTTTCTATTTCATTTGTTGAAATTTTGTTTAATTTTAAATTACAATAATAAAATTTTTCAATATAATTTAACCTTTCGTAAGTAATATATTAGCATTTTAAATAAAATATTTCGTTATTACCAATACTCATTTATAAAATCATGAACTGTTAAAGTAGTTAAAATACTATTTAACTAAATTAAAAATATAGAATACAAGTCTTTATATTAATAATATTATTAAAAATATATTGAAAAAAACTTAGTGTATTTATATTTTTGTGTTTATATATACACAGAAATATATTTTTCCTGTAAATTTGTTAAATTTATTTCAATCTTATATAATTTAATCTAACTTATTATATACTTACATAAAAATATATTAATTCTTAAAATAGCACAACTTTTCTAATTATATTATTTTAATACCGATTTCTGCAGATTTCTCTACAGAAAACCTATTTATAATTAAATTAAAATTTTATAACAAAATTAAATAATAATTTTTATAACAATATAAAACTTCCCCTTCATCTAAAAATAAAAACAATTTTTCAAATTACAAAAAAATTACAATAAAAAAATAAAATAAAAAAACAAACAAACAAATATTATATACTCTAAAAAAATAACTGTAAAAAAAAAATATATAACTAAAAAACAGTAAAAATCTACTTCAATCATAAAAAAAATGGCAGTTTCAGTTGAAACCTCAGGTTTGAGCAAATACGGATGGGAAATAGGAATTTTCTGTGTCCTTTTTTGTTTTATAACTATCATGATTCTCCAAAAAATACAAGGAGATTTTTCTCGATTAACTGGCTTTTTCGCCCTAAAAGAGTGGGAATTCATCGAAAAATCAAAAAGTGTAAAAAAAAAAAATTAAACTTAAAATTAAATTAACATCATCTTTTCTACTTTTTTTAAAAAAATTGAATTCAATTATATTAATTTAATTTTTATTAAAAAATTTTTTATTTTTAAGGTTAATTTTTATGCCAAATTGTTTAAATTCATGGTTTATTTCATGGTCTCTTGGCCCATAATAAGTCTTTTAGTTTGGGGCTTCTGCGTTTTAGGAGCCGCCGGGGACGATGCATAAGATAAATTGCCTGGAATTTCAATTTTATTAGTAGGACTTGCGATAATGTGCTGGACACTTGGAATTTTATACGTTAAATTTAATAATTTCAAATTCACTAAATTCAGCTTAATCTAAATCCTTTTGGGTACTGGCTTCTTTTTTGCCTTTTAAATTGTCGCACTTTTTATTCAAGATGTTGTCAGCTTTTTCGGAATTTCCTCGGTTTTTCTCACTATAAATGTCTTTTTCATGATTCTAATCGTACAAATGATGTAGGCTTCTAATGGACTCACAATTTTAGAAATAATTAATAATAAATAATACGTTTAAGAAGGTAAATAAAAAAGAAATAATATATTAAATAGTATAAAATTAATGCTATTTTTAGTTAAATCAAAGTTTAGAATTTTCTAAATTTTTTATTTAAACTGTTTTATAATAAAATCATTCTAAATTTATATGTTTTTCAATTTTTAAATAAAAAGGTGATTCTCTTAGTAAAAACGATATGGAAGACCTAAACTTATTAATAAAATCAGAAGAAGAAGATTAAAATTATAAGCCTACATAGTAAGAAATTCTACAACTATTTACACTAGTAAACTATAACAAATAAGGCTAAAAAATCGAAAATATTAAAGAAAAAATGAAATTAATTACTTAAACTGCTTTGGGCGGCGGATTTATGGACTTTTACAGACAAAGAAGTCCCAAAAGTAAATTCTTACTTATTCTTTTCACTTACTTAATTTCTGTTGGAATATTAATTCTTTATGCTTGTTTAGGGTAAATTATAATTATAAAATACAATTTATTTAATATATAAATAAGATTAAAGTTTAAATGAACTTAAATAAATAATAAATAATTTGAAAATTTTTAAAATATATAATTTAATCGATAATTATTTAATTTAAATACATAAGTTTTATATCAATTAATTAATAAATTCTTAAATGTTAGATATTCTTATACAATAAAATCAGAAAAATATCTTTGTTGGATAACCGCCATAGCCGTTGTAACCACTGATTTTGTTTTATTTTTCCTTATGAAAACTAAAATGACACAAGGGTAAATAATTTTAATTTTAAATTAAATTTAAATATATAATATATTAAATAAAGTTAAAATTAGTTATATTTATTATTTTATTATTAATTATTAAATTTTTTATTTAATTTTAAATTAAAAATTTAGTCCATTCCACATAACTATCATGTTAATTGGTATAAGAGCCCTTTTGTTCGGATTCGGAGGAGATTATTGGTTTATAGGTTATTGTGCACTTTACATATTCTTCGGAGTATATATAGGACTAATGCAAATGTAAAAAAATAAAATAATTATTAAATTTTTAGTTTTAATTTTATTTAATATTATTTTGAAAGTGATGACATCTACCCTCTATATGAAAAAACGATTTCTAAGGAAAAAAAACCTTTTAAAACCAAACTTAAAAATTTTATTTTCAGTCCCCACTTTGTTTAAATCCTAATTTTCTTTGTTTTCTTAATTATTAATATTATCCTAGAAGCTGGCGATTACAGTTCAGTTCCTACAAATGGCTTCAAAATTTACGATACAACTTACGATTTCTATTTATTCGGAATCGCTTCTTTATTAATAAATATTGTAATTTTATGTTACTTAACTTCAATGAAAATTTACCTTAGAAAATCCAAAGGTATTTAAGACGAAAAAAAAGAGTGCAAATTCTTATTTTTCACTCCTTATTATGCCTATTTATTTGCCTCTTATGCAGTTTTAATATTTATCGGAGTCTTATGGTATTCCAAAACTGACGTAAAAATAACAAAATAATTTAATTTTAAAAGAATTTAAAAATAAATTAATATATTAATAATTAAACAAAATTATTATTAAAAAGGAATACCTAATTCTGTTTTCTTCTATTTTTTTGCCCTTAATTTATGAATCTTTTATGATTATTTATTACAACTGGTAGCTAAACGACTACAGACTTATAGCAGATATCAAAGCTTATAACTAAAAAATGATTAAATACAAAGAACAAAGAGAAAAACAAAGAAAAAAAAGAAGAGCAATGCAAAAAATTGCCGCCGATAAAAATCCAAATGGAGATAAAAGTGTCAACGAAATGCTTCAGCAACTAGAAAATGTGGAAGATGTAGAAGATGAAAGTAAACACTTAATAAAAAATATTTAAATAAATTAATAAATAAATAAAAATTATATAAAATATTTAGTCTTTTTAATTTAATTTTTTTTTCAATTAATAAAATAGAAAAAAAAGTTGCCTAACAAAGTGAAATTGTTCTCCACGTGGGCGGAGGAGGAACCGATATAATGAGCATGAAACATAATTTTGCCACATATAAAGACTGGAAAGACGAGGGTTTATCTTTCTTTTAGGCTCTTAAACTGGGAAAACTTTTAAAAACTGATTACATCACTATTCTTTCCAGTAAAAAATATTTATTAAACATTTATAATTAAATTAAAAAATTTAAAAATAAAAAATTTAAATAAAAAAAAACCAACATATAATAAAAAACCAGTAATTTTTATTAATACAAGTTATTTTTATATTAAGTACAAATTTTTATTGATTTTTTCAAAAATTACATTTATATTAAAAACTAATTTTTATAATTATTTTTTTATTTAATGCTAATTTTTATTAACTTTATTTAAAATTTATTTTTATATTAAATACAAATTTTTATTAATTTTATTAAAAAGTTATTTTGCTCATACTTTTCATGAGTTTGTACAGTGCTTTGGTCGGCTCGACTTCAAATAGCCTCCCTTATTTGGGAATAACTATAAGTGCTTCAATTTTAACTATTATTTGCGTTTATTTGCCCTTGAAACAGTACTTTGCCACTCTTAAAAAGCCAAATTGTTAGCAAATTGTAATTGGAATTTTCGGATTCGTAATCAATTTTTGCTGGGGCGGTGCTTACTACTTTATAAAAAAGGAAGAAATTGGAGACGATACTGATTTAATTTACTACTGTAGTTATTTCCTTACTTTGGTTCCTTGGGCCATCTTTTTTGTCACTTTCCTTAAAAAATGGATGTAAATAAAATGAAACTTTTTAAAACCCAATATAATACAAAATATTATTTTCAAATTTTATCTTAATTTAATTTATTTTTATATTTAATTTTGTATTTTTTATTAATTTTTAATTAAAATTACTTTAGCGATAACAAATACAAAGTCTAAAAAATTGAAATAATTTTCTGTTCTTGTTCTTTGCTTTTTGCTGTGGGAATGGCTTTGCTTTACTTAATAGGACTAAGTGTGGCAGCTGGATGTGGAATTTTTGCCCTTTGGTTTTTCGTTTACTATTCTATTTTTATTTTCTACATTTACAAAAAAAATAACGACTCTTTGCCCAGAAAATACCTTATAATTTCAGGAGCCTTAATATTAGCAGTTTGCTCTTCAGTTCTCATAGTTTCTCTTATTTTAGACTCTTTTAACGATTTTTTCGGATTTTCTATTTTTTATTTAGTAGCTGTAACTCTCCTCTTTATTTTTGCATATACTTAATTATAGTAAGATTTTAATAACTAATCAAAAGAGCCTATTTTTGCTTCGCCCTGGATTTTCCCTATGTACAAATATAATTCAGCCTAAGGAAATATTCAATAAAGAACTAGGCCTTTTTCCCTGTTTACTTTAGCTTGTTTATTATTCTTGTTTTGGGCAATTGCTTTGTCTATTTGGGTTTCGCCCGTTTATTATGGAACTTCTTTCTGTAATATTTCCCTTTGCTTTATGTATGTGCTAATTATTACACTTTCTTCCCAAAGTCAACTTAAATTAGGATAAGCTAAGGAAAAACTAAACGAAGAAATAGTTAAATCCTCCTGGTTAACGGCTAAAAAACATTTCTTAGCGGTAAATATAAAAAAAATTTATATATCGAAATGTAATAATTTTTTTCAAATTAATTAAATTTATAATTATATTTTAGGTCAAACACGCAACTTGTAACTAATCCGCCGAAACTTATGAAAAAATAAAAAAAGAGAAAAAATAAGCTAAAAATTAAATCGTCGATATAGAAAAATAAGAAAAAAAAGACAATTATTACTTTTTAGACTACAAAGATGCTTTCAAAGAGTTCCATACTATAGAAGAAAGAGAAAAATTAGCCTTTTAAGACGAAGTTGGTTTGTTAATTAACTTCTAAGTCTTAGTTCTCCTTAAATGTGACACTCATTAAGTATAAATTTTATTATTAAAATAATTATTTTTTTAATTTATTTGTTTTTTAATTTATTTATTTATTTTATTTTTATTTTTAACCTCAGAAAAGAGAAATGAAAGCCTTCAATGACTTTATATAACAATGGAGTGCTGATTTAGCTGATATAGGTATAATTTTTTAATAAGATGCCTTTGCTAGGTCGATATAAGAAGTTTACCATAACTATAAAAAACAATACGACAGATTACCTGAAGAAAAAAGAAAACAAATCGAAAACTTAAGAGAAAAGTAAATAAATTAATAATTAAAAAACAAGTTTAAAATTAAAATTAATAATTTAAAAACAAGTTTAAAATTAATAATTTATAAACAAATTTAAAATTTATAAACAAATTTAAAATTAATAATTTAAAAACAAATATGTAATTAAGTTTAAGAAATTTAAGATTAAATTTAATTAAATTTATTTTCTAAAATTAAGATTCGCCGACAAAAAGAAAGAAGCCGAAAAAGAGGACCAAAAAAGAGCGGAAGAAGAAGAAAAAAAGGCGAAAGAAAGAGAGGAAGAGCTAAAAAAGAGAATGGCTTAAAAACAGGCCGAAATTTTAGCGCAGCAAAAAGCAGCGGCTTCAAATCCAGACCTGCCTGCGGAAAAAATGATAGATTCGCCTGCAAAATATTTAAAAATTCTTCAAGAATTCAGAAAAAACAAAGAACTTTACGAAGATAAGGAATTTAAAAGAGAAGCCGCTTCTTTAACTGCGTAGAGCTAAAGCGTTTGTGGCGGCTGGGCCAGGCCCAAGGAAAATTACGCTCTTTTTAAGTAGGGCTACTCCCCTATGGACGTTTAACAAGGGGTAATTATTTTATTTTTATTTTAATTTTTATTTATTTTAAATTTTAAAATTAAATTTTATATTATAATATTAACTATTTATTATTTATTTTTATAAAAAAATATATTTTAACTTTCTTTTTTGAAATAAATTTAGTTAATTATTTATTTATATAAAATTTTTTATTTTAGTATTGTGGAGATTGTTATTTTTTATCTGCTTTGAGTGTTATTGGAGAAAAACATCTGAGAAATGTCTTTTTGCTTGACGATCCTTTGTAAAGAAAAACCTAATATTTGGAAAAAAAATTTAAATTATTTATGAAATTATTTAATTCATTTAATTTTATAGATTTAAAGACTATCAAGAAGAAATAGACAAGTGTGGAGCGTATATTTGCAGATTTTTCTACGCCGGTGAGCCTTAATACGTTATAGTGGACACTTTTATTCCCTAAAATTAAAATAAAAACGGCTATTTATTCGCATGTTCTGACGACGAACTTGAAATTTGGCCCCAAATAGTTGAAAAAGCTTATGCAAAATTGTACGGAAGCTATGGAAATATAGAGGGAGGAAAAGTAGCCTACGCAGTTATGGAACTTGTAGGAGGACAACCTGAAGAAATAGAACTAAAATAATTTTAAGATAATTGCGACTAGTTCTGGAATGACCTCTTAAATTATTAAAAAATGGTAAAAAGAATATAAAAAATAGCAAATTAATTTTTTATAATATAAAAAATTAATATAAAATTTGATTTAATTAATTTTTTAAAAATAATAATTTAAAGGGGTATATTTTAGGAGCCGGTTCACCTGCCCATGAAATGGGAGATGCGGCCACTTCTTCTGAAGGAATCGTTTATGGACACGCTTATTCAGTTCTTTCAGTTATGGATTTAGATGGAAATAAATTAATTTGTTTGAGAAATCCTCACGGAAATGCTAGTGCTGAATGGACAGGAGATTGGGGTGATAACAGTTATTTATGGGTATATAAATATAAATATTAAAATAACTAAATAAAAAATGAATTTTAAATTTATATAACTTTTTATAATATTCATCAATTCTTTTAATTTTAAACAGAATGACAGATTAAGAACTTTATGTGGCTAATCATTTGGAGAAGATGGTATGTTCTGGATGTGCATTGACGACTTCGTTTACGAGTATAGAGCTCTTTACGTATGCAGAATGTTCCCCGATAATATATGGAAAACTCTCCCCTCCATAAAAGTAAAATTTTATTAAATTTAAAACTAACATTTAAAATTTTTAATAAATAAAAATTTAATTAAAACATAATTAATAGGGCAAATGGACAGGAAAAAGAGCAGCAGGTCTTCCAACCCCAGACAACCCAAAAGCACTAATGCAAAACAACCCCCACTACGGAATAACAGTAAGCAAGAACTGTAACCTTTACGTTTCGTTAACAATTTTGGAAAAAAATCCAGAAGAGCCGAAATACGGACTGTACCCGATTTATTTTATGTGCTAAAAAAACGATTAAAGTAGAATTAAAGGCAGATCTGCTAATTTAATGGTCGGACAGTCCGGAATGCCGACTCCTTTAACTACAACTGCCAACGAACTCAAATTAAACGCTTCTAGTTACCCTTACACTTTCTCATTGATGGTCGCCACCACTAAGTAAAATGGAGAAGCTAGCTATGTTCTTTAAGTTTATTGTACTGATAAAGGCGTTTCTGTTATAGATGATGCTTAATTTGGAGAATGAATAAATGATAAAATAAAAAAATAAATAAAAAAAAATAATTATAATAAAACAAATAAAAAAATAGAAATGAAATATATTAATAAAATATAAAATAGTTTTAGATTTCTTATTTTCACTATAAAATTTATGTATAATTTTATTTTATTTAGTTTTATAGGAATTATGAACTAACTTTATATTATTTTTTCCCTTAATTGGTAAAAAAAAAAAAAGTTTAAACATATATGTGATTATTATTATAAAAATGAAATCAAATATACCTTTAAATCTATTTTTAATACTTATTTTACAATTAAAATAAATTTTTTATTATAAAAAAAAAAATATTTATAAACTATAACCAAAAATTCTTTTTATAAATAAATTTCTAAAATTATTTTTCCAACATTAGTACGTAAAAAAATTTTTTTATAGTTTAAAATTTTTTATTATAATTTTTATAATTAAAATTAATTAATATTAATATTAATTAAATTTTAATATTTAAAATATAAATTTTTTTATTTTTTTTTCAAGCCATAAGTTCGTCAAAAAGCTTCAAAGTTTTTTCTAGAGTAGCTTTAGCTTCTGAAGCATTTTTATAGTCACATTCTTACATAGCTTCATCACACAACTTTTTAATTTGCGATTTCAAAATTCCTACAGGAACTCCTTTTTTAGTCTAAAATCTGCTTGCAACCTAGGAAGTTCCTTATTGCTAAATATTAAGCAAATTATTATTTTAATTTTAATTTTAATTCTAGTTTTAAATTTAATTATTCTATTGATTTTAATTCTAAATTTAATTTTAGTTTTAGTTTTAATTCTAATTTCCATCCAAAATCTAAGCAAATTGTTACTAATTGGTAATTGTGCTTTTATTTATAACCTTTGGAACCTAGTTAAAAACGCTTTAAAAATTGTCTTTACCCACATTATTATTATTGGTATTCATATTTTGGTTATTGAATTAGTTATTATTACTTAAATTATTAGGATAATTATTATTATTATTGGTATTAAATTGATTTCCCTATTATTAATTATAATTAAAATTTTAAGATTAACCCTAATTTGTGTTAATAGGCTTTTTCTAAAAATTAGAAACATAGGCTTAATTTGGCCTAGAAGAAATTCCTTCATCACCTACATTTCCATCATCATTTAAATTCTATTACTAAATTTTATTTTCTATAAATTCTATCTTTTTATCTAAAAAATAAATATATATAAAATTTAAAGCATAATTTAAAATATAAAAATATACTTTTTATTGATTTTTTATTAAATAGTATACCTATATTATTATTTTTTCTCACATAACTAGGATCTCTCAATTTTTTCATAACTTTTACAGCCATAACTTTTGCATACTTTTCTAATTAAAATTAAAAAAAATTATTATATAATTATTATTAATACTTTAAAAAATAAATGATATTAACTTTTTTTTTCAAAATCCTAAGAAAGAGGACCAAAAACAGCCAAAGCTTCTAATAAACTAGCGCAAATTTTAAAATTTTTAACTGTATCTACTGTAAATGTGTCGTCTCTTTCTTCATTATCCGATTTTAAAAACAATTTTAAGGTATATTCAGTCATTTCCTATCTAAATTTTTTAAAGATAAAAACATAAAAAATAATTAAAAATTCTTAAATATTTTATTATTATATATTATTTATAATTTAATTTATATTTTTTTTTAATTATTTTTACTAACAAGCTTGTTTATTTCCAAATAATTAAGGATTTGCCTTTTTTATTTAATCTACGTCGTTGAACCATTAATTTAAAGTATCTGATAACAAAGTGACATCTTAACCTTGTGTTTACAATTATTTCATAACTGTATGCACTTTTTCACAGGCATAAGTTTTCAAATAAAAAGCAAAAACGGGCTTTGTATTTTAAAATTAATGCGATAATTAAATTATAGGTTTCAAGTTATCTAACTATTTTTCAGCCATTTAAAATAATATTTCAAGATTATTATAATTTTATTTATTTTTTTGTTTTTGTTAAAATTTTATTTTTTATTTAAAAGAAAGTTATTCTGTAAAATAAAATATAGTAGTATCCACTGCTTTTATTAATATTCCCGTCAGAACCTATAAGCTATTAAAATACATAAATAATTAGTTTTTTTATTTGATAAAAAAATATATTATTATATGATAAAAATAATAGTAAAATTGAGAAAAGAGATATTCTTTTTAAATTAAGAGAATATTAATACATTATTAGCGAAAAAGTAACTTATCATTTTAATATTATAAACCAAGCGAAAATTAAGTTTTCTTAAAAAAATATATAATTTTTTAAAAATATTTTATCCTAAATTTCATAAATTTATAAAGTAAATAACTATATTCCAAAAATAATTATATATAATTCCTTTTTCTTTTAATATTTTTTGTTATTTTGCGACCTCGATTTTCTAATTCTAGCAAATAACCTTATACTACCTTTTAATTTATAATTATTAATATTCCAATTAAACCACAAAAAAATAAAAAATAAACTTTTTATCTATAAAACTTAAAAAATAAAAAAATTAAATTTTTAAAATTCAAATTCAAAAAGCCCAAAAAAAAGCCAATAAATTAAAGCAAAATAATAATAAAAATCAAGAAAAAAGTAAAAAAATGCTGAAATCGGTTTCAAGCAATAATTTATTACATAGATAAGATAAACAAACCTTAAAAAACTCAATATATCAAAATAATACAACTTTTAACAATTCCAAATACAAATCTACTTTTAATAATAACAATAAAAATTTGCAATCAAGTACTTTTAAAAATACAACACAAAATTTTCACCAAGAGTTACAACAAACAAGAACGAAAAATTTTCAAAAGTAAAAAAAAATCAATTAATTAAAGTTAATTAAAGTTAATTTATGTTAATTTAAATTTAAAAATATAATTATTTTATTTTTTTAAATGTTTTATATTTTTTTTAAATTTTCTAATTTTTATAATAAAAAAAAAGACGAGACAAGAGAATTTTAAGGTCAAAAGTTATTAATTTTTTAGATAATTCTCTTAAAAATAAGTGTTGTAAGATAATTTCACACAATGATAGAGTAAAAAATATAGAAATAGACAGACAAAAAGAAGTATAAAAAGAATATGAACTAAAAGTAAAACAGCTAGGTCCAAATATGCCTTGGAAATTTGGGAAATTTAACAGCACAGAATTCGTCCCATCTCTCAGAAAATATCAAAAAAATAAATTTAAAATCCCGGAAGATGAAGTAAATAACTGAAATTTAATATTATTATTATTTATTATTTTATTTTTTAATAAAAAATTAAATTGTTTAAATAATTAAAAATTCTAGAAAATTTAAAAAATTTTTTTTTTTTTTTTTGAAAATAGGTAAATAATGATCCAAAAAGTTAGTATTACGAAATATAGGAAGCCTTTTAAAAGGTTACCTAAAATTTGAATGCAAAATAAATTTTAGAGGTAAAAAATTAATAAAAAAATAAAAATTGTTAGTTTTTATTGATTTAGATTATTAATTTGTATCTTAGCTTTTTATATATTATAATAAAATTGATTTAAATTATTTATTTTTATAATAATTTTTATTAAAGATAGGAGAATACCCACAATATTTTATTAAGAAAAATAACCACAAATAAAATAAAGAATTCCTCAGCAGCGATATTTGGGACGACCTTGGCTCTAAAAAGGAACAAAATGTCAAGTATAAATAAAATGAAGCTACTAAAATATTTTTTAAAAAATCATTATCTTATTATTATATTTTATATTTTTTAAATATTTTATATATGTTAATTAAATATTTTTTTATATATAAATTAGAAAAAAAGTTTAAAATGTTTTAAGAAAATCATATTCATCAAAATTTTTTCAAACTTAATAATCATAATTTTCCAAACAATCTGATGAAATTTAGAATAGACTTTATACATTAGAACCATTAGAAGTTAAATAACATTAGTTTAAATATAGATAATAATTAAAGGTAAAATTAAATTTAAAAATTTTTTTTATCAATTAATTAATTTTTATTTATGTAAATTATTTTATATTAATTATTTTTAATTTTTTTTATAGGATTTAAGATTATAGCAATTAAATGAAGAAAGATTAATGAAATAGTAAATCAAGTAATAAATAAATAGGGCAAGATCAGAAGAATTTAAATACAGATAGTATTAAGAAAAAGTTCTTTAAGATTCTAAAAAAATCGAAGTAATGACAAAATTTTTACAAAAAATGACATAAGCTTAAAAAATACAAGAAAATATAGAACTAACAAAAAAAGCAGCCAGTTAATAAGTTAAAGAACTTGAAAATTAAAAATTATAGTAAGCAAAATAAATAAGGTAAAAATAAATAATTATTTTATATTTTTATTAATTTTTTTAATTTAGATTTTTTTTAATTTATTATTTAAAATATTTTTATTTTTTTAAATTTTTATTATTTAACAAAATAGAGCTCAAAAAAAAGAAGAAGATGATATTTAATAAATGAATTTGTAACTAAGAGCAGTGTGTCTAGAATAGTCTGTGGAAAATAACGTTAAAAAGGGTAAAAAATTTATAAAACAACTGTTTTTTTTTTTTATTTATTTATTAATTGAGAAATTTGTTAAAATAATTTGTTAAATTAATAAATTAATGTAAAATGTATTCTTTTAGAATTGAAAAGAAAACTAGGACAAGTAGATCATTTGAAAAAAATATATAAATATAAAGAGCCGTATATAGCTGATTATTTAAAAACAGGAGTTAATTTTAAAAATGAAGCTTAAGAATCATAAGATAATTATTACTGAGTAATGTGTATAATTTATATAACTTATTTAATATGTATACTAAATCATTATTAATTTTATAGTGTGTAGAAAAATAGGTTAAAATTTACTTACATACGCATTTATTAACTAAATTTATAATTAAAAATTATATTATAATAGAAAATTTAAAGTAATATAATAAATTATTTAATATTTATATCAAATCCTATAATATATAAAGTTTAATAACTATATTTTACTCTAAAATAGTATAAATACAGTTAGCTTATTGCTATTTTATTGTTTAAAAAAGAAATATCAACTTTAATTAACTAAACATTATACTGTTCTTTATTTTTATTCTATTTTAATATTTTTAAAATAAAAATATCACATTAAATATTATTATATTATTTAAGGGTAAATTTGAAACTCAATTTCTTTTAACCTAGCCCTTTTCATTCCCTCTTAAATCACCAAAATTCTAAATTTATATAACCCTTTTTCCTCATATTCTAACACCTTAGCCACAAATTCTTCTTAAAAAAATTACATAGCTTAATCCAATTTTATTTTCTCGCTATTTTCTAAAACTCTCATCTACAAAAACCTAAAAAACATTTAAAAATAAATTTAATTCAAAATAACAAAAATTAAATGAAATATACCATATTATAATTTAAATAAATGAGCATTTAATACATTATTTTTATGATAAATTAATAATAAAATAATTAAACACTTATATTAGCTATTTTTAATTTAAAATACCCTGAAAAAGTAACTAAAAGATTATCTCTGTCCTTAACCACAAAATCAACTAAGGTCAAATTTTCCACCTTTTCTTTAATTCCAATTTTATTATCCAAAAAAAATTCATTTTTAACTAAAAATTCTTCGTCACTTTTTATCAGAAAATGCGCCCCTTAATTGTCAAAATTTTAAGGGTAAAATTTAGTATTTACATAAGTAAATAAATTTTTTTTCATTCCGTTATGGACGTTAAACTGAACTTCGAAATCCGCTTAATAATTCACATATTGTTAAAAATTTTCGTAAACTTAAATAATTTCTCTTTCAAAGAATTTTTGTTTTTATTTTAACTACTTTTTTACTTATAAAACCTTATTTTTGTCTCTCATTACCATTCTTTGAGCCAATTCTTCTCTGAATTTTCGCAATAAAGTTATAGCTGAAATTTCAAATAAAACGTATAAAATTTACTCATCTCCGTTAAAAAAAGGAAGAATAAAATGTTAGTCCAAAAAATAGTTAAAAACTTTTTATTTGACGCAATTTTTCTAAATTTCTTTCGTTAAATAAACTTTTTTCACACTAACTGAAGTGTTTAAATATTTACTGTAAAATAAAACTTCTATTTCTATTTTATCTGTTGTTATAAACTTTAAATTCTAAACTTATTCAGTAATTTTTGCAATTATATGAGAAGCGAAATTCTCACACTGTAAAACGAACTTAAAATCTCTATACCTAAAATTATTAAATATAAATTAATTATTATAGTTATTTTATTTTTTATTTTGATGAAAAATTTTTAAAAATAAATAAATAAAAAAATTACCACTATTTATTGATTTTAACGCTCAAAGATAAAGCCAATCTTTTTATTAATTTATTGGGTAAATTTTCTTTAATTGAATTATAATTAAATAATTTTCTGAAATCAATGAAAAATTTCTCGTAACTCTAAATTGTTTTGGTTTTTTCTTATTCCTAAACTAATTATTTTAGTAATTTAATTTTAACTTCTTCATTTTCCGAATCGAAATTTGGATTTTTTTTATAAAATTAATCTAACAAAGATTTTTAAACTCCTTTTATAGCCACTTCCCATAACTTTATTTTTAAAAATAAATGAAAATTTAATTTATTTTAATAATTTTTTATAAATTTTAAAAAATTTTAAGGTTTTTTTATTTTTGTACCTAATAACAGTTATTTATCGCAAAATGAAACTTTTTGCACACTTTTTAAAGAGTTAGCAACTGCGAAAAATCAATAGCACAATAACTTAAAATATCGCAAAAAATATAATAATTAGCCCTATCCAATTAGCAATTACTCTTTATCATTTCCAATTTTTGTTAAAGTCTTAAATTTCCCCCTTAAAATTTAAAGAAAAATTTATTAAAATTAAAAAATTATTAAATTTATTAAAATTAAAATATTATTAAATTTATTAAAATTAATATAAATAATCAAAAAAACTATAATATTAAAATAATTATTAAATTTTAATTAATAATTATTTTAAAATTAAAAATCTGAATAAAAGTACTTTACTTTCCTAAGTTTAAAGTTTAGGCGCTCTTGGAATTGTTGGCTTTTTCGGTAACTGTTATTTATTTAAAGGTTTATTTTGTAGAAAATTGTTCAAAATATCTTCATTTTTTTTACTTTAATTAGATTACTCTTACATTTATTTCTGCTCAATTTAATTACCATTATTAATATTATTATTTTTACTTTTATTATTAATTGTACTAATTTTTTAACCCTAATTTTATTAAATTTGTCTCTAAAAACTCCCTCTTGAACTATTTCTGCTCAGGTTTTTTTAACTGCTATTATTTCTAGATCTGTTAAAATTTTAACTAGTTTATTATTGTTAAATATATTATTTTTCTTACACTTATTTTTTTTATGCACTATTATTTCTAATAACTTGTCCATATCCACTGCTTCTTATATTTTAATATTTTTATGAAACTGGTGGTTTTTATTAAGTAATTGAATTAATTTGGTTTACTTAATTTCTTTTTTAATAATTTTATTTATTTTATGCATTTTAATTATCTTAATTTTGAAAAAACTCATCATTGTAATTTTAATTATCTTGGTTTTCTTACAAATTTTGGAAATTCTTTTATGGAGAACTGTCGAATATTGATTTAAATCCTGCTTGTTATATAGGATTATTTTAATTTTTTTATTGAGAATTTTTTCTCAGAAATGAACTTTTTCTTTGAGTTCCAAATGGTGGTCGATTGTTCATTTTATTATCGTTTTTTTTTCTAAATTTTCTAAAAATTGTAATTTATTTTAAATTAATTCATAAAATGATCAAAAATTTCAGAAATTAATTTAAAAATTACTAGAATAAGAAAATAAATAAAAAAATAACTTTAGTTTATAAACCGAATAAAAGTAAATGAAATGAAAATTAAAAATATTATGTAAAAAATAAAATTAATTATCTTAATATTTAAATAAATTTTTAGAATAATTTTCAATATTTTTAAAATTTTAAGTTTTATATTTTAGTTCATTCTTAATTCTAATATAAACCGGTAACTAATTTACTAATAAGAATCAAAAGCCACCTCAAATTTAAAATCCTATTAAATCCTTTTTTCTAAAACAATATTAATAATACATAATCAAACTATACTATAAAAGAAAAATTTAGAAAATAACAAATCAAAGTAAAAAATTTATAAAAAAAAGAATAATTATAAAACAAAAAAAAAGGCAGTTCTATCATAAATAAATTAAATAATAAAAAAAAAAAGTTAATTTAAATTTAATGGAATAAGAACTGGCTTTTAAAAGTCAGGAAAAAATTTACAAAACAATAGGAGGTCCACCTGAAAGGCCGAAATTTAAAGCAGAAAATTACGGACTTCCCGCAGATTTTTAACTCACAAATTACTCGAAACTTAAAGGATGAGGATGTAAACTTCCCCAAAACAAGTTGCTTAAGTATCTTGAAAAAATAGGAAGAGGAGAAATTGCCAAAGAAACTCCAGACGTAAAAACAATTATTAATATAAAAAATTAAAAATAAATTATTAAATAATAAAAAAATTAGAAAAAATTATATTTATTTAATTTATTATTTAAATTTGGATAAAAAATCCTTGCCTATAAAAAATATAAATTTTTATTAGCGAAAATAAAATAATTAATAAGTTTTAAACTTTTATTATATTATATAGTCTTATTTTTATATTTAAATAAAAATTAAATTAAATTTATTTTATTTAATTTAATTTTTTATATATTTTTTTTTATTTAAAGGTAAGTGTCAAACCAGTTAGAAACTCAAAGAAATCTTTAGTTTCAACTATTGATTTTTTCTTTCCTAATGTTCAAGATCCTTACATGTAGGGCAGAATTGCATGTTGCAATGTCCTAAGGTAAAAAATAAAAACTTTAAATAATAAAAATATTTTATATAAAAAAAAATATGTAATAAAATAATATTTATTCAAAATTTAATTTATTTACTTTTTTTAGTATATTAATTAAATTTATTAATATATGAATTTTTAAATTTAATAAGCGATTTGTATGCTATGGGGGTGGAGGAGGTTGACCAGGTCTTAATGGTTCTTGGAGTCAGTAGAGACATGGATGAATAATAATAAGAAGTAATAATTTTTTTATTCTAATTATTTAATTAATTTAATCTATATTTTATTTTAATTAAATTATAAATTAAATGAAAATTTTATTTAAATATTTAAAAGGTAGTTACTACTTTAATGATCGCCGGTTTTGACGACTGTGCAACCCAAGCCAATTCTTAAGTTGTAGGAGGATAAACAATATTTAATCCCTGGCCCATGATAGGAGGGTACCCAATTAAAATTTAAATAAATTAAAATATAAATTTAAATAAAAATTTAAATAAAAATAAAATTTGCTAATTTTTAATTTTTTTAAATTAAATTAAATTAGAGTCGGTATTTCCGCAGTAAGTCCGGACGAATACTTAATGCCAACCAGAGCAGAAGCAGGAGATTTAATAGTTATGACAAAAGCTTTAGGAACTTAAGTAGCTTCAAATGCTTATTAATGGCTAACAAGAAAAGATTAAACGAAGTGGGAAACAATGACATCAATAACAAATGAAAATGAAGTTATAGAACTTTTTGAAAAAGCTTAAAATTAAATGGCCACTTTAAATTTATTAGGAGCAAAATTAATGAAAAAATACAATGCTCATGCTGCCACCGATATAACCGGCTTCGGTCTTTTAGGACACGCAAATTAACTCGCTTAAGTATAAAAAAATAAAGTCAATTTCGTAATTAATACACTTGTAACTCTAAAAAATGCAGTTAAAGTAATTTTAATTCTAAATTTAAATTAAAAATTTATATTTATTAAAGATTTATTTCAATAAATAAAAACTTTTTTTAATTATCTATTTTATTAAAATTATTTAAAAGATCGATAAAAATGGACATAATTTTAAATTAATTGACGGATATTCCGCTGAAACTTCGGGCGGACTTTTAATTGCTATTTCAAAGGAAAATGCTGAAAAATTTGTTAATGAAATGAACGAAAATAATTAAACAGCTCATATAATCGGAGAAGTTGTAGAAGGAAATTAAGATTAGGAAGAAAATAAAGCAATTTTATAGGAAAATCCTAAATTAATTGAAGTTTGAAAAAAATAAATAAATAATTTATTAATTAAATTTGTAAAAATGATAAAAATAATAGAATAAGAAAAAATTTGATTTATTGAGTAAAATTATTAAGGATTTAATGATGTTTTTCTATTAAAATTTAAATTAGAAAAACTGAGAAGGGTAGGGAATCTAAAATAATTAGAAAAATAAATCAAAAACTTCTTCTATAATATATTATAATTTAAATATATTTAATTTGTAAATCAATTTAGTTCTATATAAATATAAAATAACTAGTTATTTTATTAATAATTAAATTACCTGCTTTATGTATGTATTTATTTAAATATTTATTATTAATAGTATTAAAATTAGAATTACTAATATCATCATTTAATTGTTTAATTAAAATATTAATAAATAAAAGAAAATTAAATATATAAAATACAGAAAATTAGAAATAAACTCAAATAAATGAATCTTTAAAATTTAAAAAAAACTGATTAGTCAAATTAAACATTCAATTGTCCTATATGTTATGAAGATCAAAACTAATTAACTGTAGTAAAACTTTCTTGTAACCACTAGTTTTGCAAAAATTGTTTACTTGTAATATACATTATTATAAATATAATTAAATAAAAAATTTTCTTATATCTAAATTTACTCAATAATTAAAAAAATACAAATATATATTAGCAATTTCGAAATAGAATCCTTAAAAATCTTCATAAAAAAAATAAATACACCCAAAAAACGCAAAATTTATAATTTTCATAAAATTTTGAGCACAAAGTAAAACACTTAAAAGCTGTTTAATTCTAATGAATTTAGCTTTATAAAATAAAATAAAAAAAATTCAAACAAAAAATAAAATGAGCAAAAAAAAAAACATGAATAATTAAAAAAAAAGCAAACATAAATATTAAATATAAAATTTAAAATTAAATAACATTTTTAACTTATATTTAATTTAACTACAATAAATATATATAATTAATCAATTTAAAAAGACGGACTGGCACATGAAAATCAACGAAAAACTGTACGGACTAGAAAATTTGTCTTGTCCTCAAGATGAGTGTAAAAAAGAGATTCAATTTTCGGACCTGGCCTAAATATTGTCGCCCGAATATTTGGAAAAATACAACAATATTCTTTTCTAAAATTACGTAACTGAAAACTAAAATGAAAAAGGAATTTCTTGTCCAACTGTAAACTGCGAAAATCGGTTCACAATTTGGGCCGACGCAGATTACACTACTTGTCCGAAATGCCTTTTTAAATTTTGCACTAAATGTTTTTAAAAAGCCCATTAAGCCAATGTTAGTTGCTAAAAAGCTTAAATTGAAGAAAATCTTAAAAATCTTATTTAAAAAGAAAATTGGTAACAGTGTCCTTATTGTAACTCTATTGTTGAAAAATCTACTGCTTGTAGCTTTATGACTTGCTAAAGTTTTAGTTGTAAAGGTAAAAAATAGATTATTTATTTAATTAATTATTTTTTTTTTTAATTATTTATTAATTTACTTATTTAGGATAAAAACATTTCTGCTATTTGTGCGGAGCCAAACTCGCCAAGGAATAATAATTCAAACATTATTAGGATGAAAACCCTTTTAAGAATTGTCAAGCTTCTCAAAGTTAAAAAGAAAAATATAAATAATAGTTGAAGGAAATTAAATAAGAAAGTCTTAATAAAAATAATTAAAAACAGTATTCATGTATTAAATGCAAAACTTTGTGCGAAATAGAATCCAATTTAAGTAATAGAGCATATTTTTGTAAGAAATGCAATAAGTGGTATTGTAACAAGTGTGAAATATCATTTAAAGCTTAAGATAATAACAGAATTTAAAAGCATTTTATTTAAAGAGATAATTGTGAAAAATTATACGGAATAAGCAAATTATTTAGCAATATTTTAGGCTGAAAACATAAAACTTAAATATATATAATTAATTATCATATTAAAACTTTAAAAGATTAAAAATTTAAAAAGTTCTTTTCTCACAATTTATAATATAAAACACATAATAAATAATTTATTCTTAACTTTCAAAAAAATATTAAAAACAATTTCCATATTAATTTTTATATTGCCGAATTAATTAAAAATACTATATTATAAATCAAATTAATTAAAATTAAAAATTAACTTATTTCTTCTTAAAAAATCAAAAAAAACTACCAAAAAAAATCAAAAACAAAGCAATGTTCGCAAAACCACACTCAAAAACCCCGCTCGCACTAAGAAAAAATTCTCATTTAAATTCTCTAAATTCTTCAAAAACTGCCAGAAATTTGTCGAACAACTCGATTTTAAAAAACTCAATTTTAAACAGAGCAAAAACGCCTTCGCACTCTACTTTGAACAGATCTTAGCGTTCAAATACTTAAATTAACTAATAATAATAAAATAACCAAAATTTTTTTCAAAAAAATTTCATTGGAAATAATTTCAATGGCTCTTAAAATAATACCGTTTTAAATGAAAGTGCAATAACTAATTAACAGAAATCGAATTAAGATCTTTTTTCTGTAAAAAAAGTTTTTTGGTATATTTTTTTATTTGCCTTAATTCTAGTATTTTGAGGAATTTTTTTGAAATTTATATAATTTTTTTTAATTTTAATGTAATTACCCTGTCGGTTTATTTTAGTTAATTTTTAAAATTTTTATTTTTTTTTTAAAAAATTTAGCAAAAGTACTATAACCGGTTTTATAAACAATAAAGTCAAAAATAGCTTAGATAATTAAAACAATAATAAGACATTATGAATATGGCAAATTCGAAAAAAATGAATGTTAAATCTTACACAATTTTAGCAGAAAAATTGTAAAAATAAATTATTTAAATTCTGGAAGAAATAGACCCTAAAAAGGCAAATTTAATTGATTTTTAGTAAGCTGGTAGACTATTCACATAACTAGAAATTTTCCAAGTCATTAACTACAATGAAAAATTCTAATGTAATTATGAAATTAAAAATTACTATAATTATTAAATATACTTAATTTAGTAATCATATAATAAACAAATTTTGAAATATTTTATTTTATTTTTTTATTTTTTATTTATAAAAGTGACTAATTTGGAAAAATTTACAGCCACTGACCTAGGAGTCAAAAAAAGAAAATAAGCTGAAGTAATAAAATTTTTTTATATAACTTTTAGATAATTTAATTTTTTTTAAATTTAAAGAATTTTTTATTAAATTTAATTTTTACAGATGTAATTACACGAGTAACTTTGGATTCTGTTTTCCAATTACGAGCTTTGTCTCGACTACGTACAAATAGAAATAGTTTATAATATAATGATAAAATTATTAGATCCAATGACTTATTCGCCATAAGAATACCATGAATAAGCTTAATAAATATTACAATATTTAGGAAAAACAGATGAATAAATTCAAGATATAATAAATAAAGCATAGCAAAAAAATTCAGATCTAATTCCCTGTAAAATTAAAAAATAATCCTTTTTAAATTTAAAATTTAAATTAAATTAAATTAATTTTGTTTTCTTTTAATAGGGAGCCCTTTATAAATGGTTTAAAAATTTAAATAATTACGATAAACAGGTCATTTTTTTAAAAAAACTTCTCCTTAGCCTTGTAAATAAGAAGCTGCAATTTTACACGATTATAAGACAAATAAATACTCTCATTCGCCGGCAATAAACCCTTCATCTTTACATATAGACGCAATAAATAGACAAAAATTTATATAAGAAAATAATTTAACTCCTAAAAACAATTATAATAAGCAAATAAATTAACATAATAATTTACCTTAAGGTGAATTTTCGAATTAAAGAGGATTCAGATAACCTACAGAAAGAATGAAATTGTTATAGTAGAAAATTTATGGACATACTGAATTTTTTCCTATAAATTAAGATCATGAATAAGAAAATTAGAATTAAAATTCAAATTAAAATTAAATTAGAAGAGAAAAAAATTCACATCCTTTTAATTATAATAAAGAATTAATTTCAGAGTACAAATAAAATTTTGTGGAAAAAAAAATAGAACCCAATGATCCCCTTAACTAAATTCTTTTTTCTGGTAAATTTTAATTTTGATTTTTGATTTTTGATTTTTAGTTTTTATTAAATATTTAAAATTTT
>LDAU01000098.1:134422-219924 GCA_001447515.1 Pseudocohnilembus persalinus
ATAATAAAATTTTTAATAAAAAAAAGAAAATATTGCCTAAGATAAATAGGAAAAAACGGAAGAAGAAAATAAGATAAAAAACGAAATTCACTAAAGTTAGGAAATTAATGAAAACTAAGAAGAAAAAAATGGAAAAGTAGATGTAGTAGACATTTTATACAAAAAAGAAGAAAACAGAAAAAAAAAAATTCAAGAACAAAAAGAGTAAAAAATTTTAGAAGAAACCAAAAATTGCACTTTTCAGCCAAAAATCAATGAAAAAAATACAAAAAATTTAAATTAAAGCAATAACGATCTTTAACCTACAGTTTTTGACAGACTTAATAAACCTAAAGTATTTTAATTTTAATTTTAACTTTAAATTTTAAATTATTAATTTTTAATTTTAAAGTTTTTTTAAATTTATATTAGCTCTAAAAATTATAAAAAATAATTAATAACCACTTTTTATTCATTTATTTACTTATTTTTAATTTATTTAAATTAAAAAAATATTTAAAAAATTAAACTTAATTTATTCTTCTAAAAAGGTTGGAAAAGACAAAGTTTAATCTTTAGAAGAAGATAGAGAATATTAATAAAGATAGAAAGAATTATAAGAATTAGAGGAAAATTGTCATTTTGCGCCTTAGATTAACTAAAACAAATTAGACTAGTAATAAATAAAATATAGTATATTTAATTTTAATTTTAAAGCATAATATAATTTTAAAAATTAAAATTTTTCAATTCAGCAATAATATAAAGGGAAATGTTCAAGTAAATGGATTTGAAAAAAATGTTGGCAGAATGAAATATGCGGCCGAGTAAAACCAAATCAAAAAATAAAAATTAGAACAGTAAATTAAAATAAAAAACAATAATTTTAAACGTAATTTTTTAAATTATTTTAAATATTTATTATTTTTAGCAAACCAGCTGGAGAAAATTACGAAAAAAAAAAATCTTAAAAAGCCAATCCCCCTTAAATGCTGACAAGACCTAAAAAAGAAAAAAAACCTTTTTTAATACTTGAAATAAATATAGCTCCAGGAAAAGTAAATAATAAATTAATATTTATTTATTAAAATATGACTTTTTTATTATTTTTAGAGCGGAAAATTAAGTTTGGTTGAAGATGATGATGCTTAAAAAGTTGCAAAAAATTTTTGTAAATAATATGATTTAAACGATCAAGCGCGTGAAATAATAGCCACTGACATACAACAACAAATAGATCTTTACAAGGAAAAATAAATCCTAAAAAAACAAAAACTTCTACAAAAATAACAAAAAATTCAATAATAATAATAACTAATATAAAATTAAATTTAAAAATAAAAATAAAAATAACAACAATTTTAAGAACAAGAACAAGAAGAATTTTAATCTGATAATCATTCTTTAAAACACTCAGTTTCTTAGCCAATTATTTAAAATAATTATCAAAATCCTTACTAAAATTAACCGATATCACCAACCAATATTAATTAAAATTAATTTTAAACAAATTAAAATAATTTTTAACCTTAATTTAATTAATAATAATAATTTTAATAATAATATAAAAATCCTAAATATACATATATCCACCCCTAATCTGCAAATTAACTTCAATTTTCGCCTAGTTTTTCAAACAGTTCAAATATCGAAAGTGACTTAAGTGATAGATATATGTAGGCGCTCAAAAAAAAATAAATGAAAGAATAAAAAGAGTTAGAAAAACTTTAAAAAGAACTGGAATTGCAAAAATTAAAAGCAAATTAATACAGAAATTAAAGAGAAGAAGTTGAAGATTTTGACGAAAATTACAGCAGTTTTAAAAAAGAACTTCAAAATTCCCAAAAACCCAAAAAAAAATGGCAAAAACCCGATTAATAATATTTCCAAAAACTTTCAAGTAATTAAAATAATTCAGTAAGCTCTTAAGATGAAGATGAAGAAGAAGAAATATAAATATAAAATTTTAACAAAAAAAATAATAAAAAATAAAATTTAAAATACAAAAATTAATAATAACAATAATAATTTCAGGAATAACCGTTCAAAAAAAGTCAAAAATAAAATTTAAAAGCGGGAAATTATAATAATAATAAACATATAAATAATAAATTTAACAATAATTTAAATAAATCTAGTGAAGAAGAAAATAATTTGGAAAATACAAGTTATGATTCTGGCTATTATGAACAATAATATTTGTAATTATAAGAATAAAATTACTAAAAATACGGGTATGTTCCTGATTTCTCTAATAAATTTGTACACACTAAATATTAAGATGACTATAAATAAAGGGGAATTCCAACTGATCCTAGGAAAAATAACTTATATAATTATAATCAATTTGGAGAAGATACTGATTCGGGGTATAATGAATACTGATCATAATTTTATTTATTTATACGAAATTATAAAAAAAAAAAAAAATATCTATTTTTATTTATGTTTAATTAAAACTATTTATATTATATTTAAAATGTAATTTATACTCTCTATTATTTTAATAATCTATTCTTTGTAAAATTTATTTAATTTGGATTTTATTTTACCTTAATTTACAAAAAATTCGAAAAAATAAGTAATAATAATAAAAAAACATGATTACTAGAAAATATAATTAATTCTTATACAGTTTTTCAATTATCATACATTATACTAACTTTAAAAATAAGTCACAATAATTTATTTACTTAATCACTTTATAATCTTACAATAATCTAAATTGAAGTAAAAATACTTAAATAAAAATTCTGACTCCGAATTTAGAATGAAATAATTAAAAAAAAAAATCATAAAAAACTAATATAAAAAAAAAAAAAAAAATCTCTACCTAAAAATTATGAAGTCTCAAAAATCAAAATCCAAAATTTAAAATTCAAAATTTATGAAAACGAAAACGGCCTGTCTTCCATGGGTTGACATTTTGTACGGTTTGAACTAAGTTTATGAAGAAATAAAAGCTGATTTAAAAGAACAAGATCAAAACAGTGATAACCAAACCTAAAAATTAAAAAAAACTAAAATCTCTTTAATTTATAAAAAATTTGACGCCCAATTTTTTGATAACTAAAATTAAAACTAAAACTAAAAATAAGATGCCAGTAAAAATTTGTTGGAAAGCGAAAAAGAAATAAAAATATAGTACCAAAATGCAGATAAGTTCCTTTAACTGTGTCAAAACTGTAATATTTCTGTGGATTATTTACTAGAATAAACAAAAATTAACTACGAAGAACAAAAGAATAAAGAAGAAAATCAATAAAATATTCAAAATTAAGGAGAAAATACAAAAAAAAATAAAAATGTTAACTCTTCTGATCTCGGACACAGTGGCTCTCAATTTTTTTATTTTTAAGGACAAAAAATTATTATAAAAACGATTTAAAAATAGCATTTTCAAGCTTTTAATAAAAAATTGTAAAAATACTATTTCGAGTATTTTTAAGACCCTTAAAGTAATATTTATATATATTTATTATTTTAAATAAATTTGAATAAATTTTTAATTATTTTATATTTTTTATATTAATATTAAATAAATTCTTTAATTTAATAAGACATCGAATCAGGTTTACTGAATAAAATTTATGGGCTTTTTTAATTTAAACATTAAAAAAAAGAGTACTTTCTCATGCTAATTGAAAATATCTTTTAATATTTGTAAAAAGACGATAAAATCTTAAGAATTTATGATTTAAAAGGCTCAACCGTGGGCAGAAAATAGGAAAAATTTCAAGAAATGCTCGAAATCTAAAAAAAAACAGAATAAATTGATAAAAAATAGGTCGTTAAGGGCAAAGACGTAGATTTTAGACTAAATCCTGAAGATAATATATTTTAAGAAATGAATTAACAACAATAATAATAGCTAATAGAAATCCTTAAAAAAGAAACTAAAATTTTAAACAATTGTAATTTAATGGACTATTCGATAATGTTGACCATCGGTATTTCCGGAGAAAATAAAATTTAAAACTGCAAAGATAATATATAACGAGAAGAAAATTAAGAGACAAATACGAATCTAAATTTTTAAAATCTAAATTTTAAAAGAGTTTAATTAAATAAAAATCCTGAATATTTTTACTCTTTAGTTTTAATCGACTACCTTTAGGAATTCGGAGGATCGAAAAAAATGGAATACGCTTTTAAAAATTTCTCTTTGAAATTCAAGAAATTTGCAAACAGAAAATCTTCTTCATCTTCATCTTCTTCTTCTTATTTATCATGTTAAGAAGAGGGAGAATAAGAATAAGAAAAAATTTCCTAAAATTCTTAATTTTCTTCTAAAAACTCAATTTGCTTGGGTTCAGAAAACAATTCGCCGGAAAAAGAAGGCCTTTAAAATTAAAAATCACTTGAAAAATTAAAAATAAAATAAGTAAAAAGTGAAGCTAGTTTTTAAACCGAAGAATTAACCACTTTTTATAAAAAATCTGTTTCTCAAAAATTAGAAAACAGCGAAAATAATTAGCGCCTTTCTGACTGGTCTTTAAGTGTTATTGAAAGTAATGAGTATGCATAAAGATTAGTTGAATATATTTAATATGAATAATAAGGAGGAGATTAACAGATAAAAATAAATAAAGATTAATCTTAAAATTTGGATTAAAATAGAGAAAATAATAGTTTAAATTAAAATTCAGGTCAAAATTTAAATTTAAATATGGAAAGTAATTAATTTCCGAAAATTAATAATATACCATAAGAATTTTTAGTTTGATGATTTATAAAGATTAAAGATTCTTACTTAGTTTTATAACTGTTATTAATAGAATATAATTTTAAGTAAAATAAAATATAAATTATAAATATAAAATAAAATAAAATAAAATAAAATATTATTGTAGAATATTTATTAATAGAAGCTTCATATCTATTTTTTTCCTTCATTATTAATTTAATTTTAACTTAAATTCTTACTTTAATTTTACAGCATTTAAACACTTAAATTATTATTGCTCTATGAATCGCTTTCGCTACTCTCCTAGTAATCATTGATAGCTTATTAAGATAACTACCTATTTTTTTCCAATTCCAGGGCAAATTATTACAATTTTTCTATTTTTTCAGCACTTAAAAAGGCACTTGAACCGTGTCTTATTTTCCTTTACAATACTGTTTTTTATTTAGTTTCTCTTCTTTTTTTTAAAATTTCACTTTGACTCTAAATTTCCCTGTGACAAATAAAAGAAAAAAGAGCCACTAAAAATCCAATTACGCCGTAAATATATAAAGATGACTTATAAGAACCTGTATATTTGTGCATCCAACCGTTTAATATAGTAAAAATAAATCCAGCTACGTCTCTAAAACTTCTTATTAACCCAAAAGCTTTCCCTCTTTAAGATATACCAACAATTGAAATCTTTTAAAATTTATTATTTTTATTTATTTTTTTAATTTAATTTATTATATAATTTGTATTAAATTGCTTTGAAAATTTATATTTTTATACAATTTATTTTAATAAAATATAATGATTTATTTTAAATTGTAATTGAATAATGAAATATTATTTTTTTTAATATTTTTATTGTGTTATTTTTACCAAACTAGGCATTAAACAAGCAATTCTAATAGCTACAGAAATACCAAAAACTCCAAAAAATATAATGGGATTTGAATAAATAAGTCCAAAACAGCCCACACTTCCCATAAAACCAGCTAAAGCCATCCACAATACCGGATACCCCAAACTATCAACTATTTTTGCCTTTAAAAATATATATAAAATAAAAAATAAATAAAATAAAAAATAAATAAAAAAAATAAAAAATAAATTTAAAAAATATTGATTGTATTTATTTTTTAATAAACTTAAAAAACAAGAATAAAAACATTATATTTTCAGAATTAATTGAATTACGAATATAGGCACTGAAAGTCCCGTAATTTACTGTAAACTAGCAATTTGGCCAGCTTGGCCGGGGGTCAGTCCATAAGACTCTGATAAAAAAGCAGGGCCAATTATATTAAGCATTGTAGAACAAACGTTTGACAAATAAGCTGATTAATTGAAAAGCCAGTATGTTTTAGATAAACTCTTAAATTCCTCTAAAATACTTGTTTTATTTCCGGTTTGTCCTTGAACTGTAACTACTTTCGAGTTTACTCGAATTTTGTTTTCTAAGTTCTGATCTATCAGATAAACTGCTAAAATTAAAAGGAAACCTCTAATTAAAATTATTAAATAAATATTTTATAAATATGAAACTTAATTTATTTATTTAAATTATCTTTTTAATATAAAAGATATTATCAAATTTAATTTTAATTAAATTAAATTACAATACAGTTATAAGCAAAGTGGTAAAAACGGAAAACAAAATAGAGTATTTTTCTGTAATTAAAGGCGATAGCTACAAATTTAAGGCATTTCCCAAAACTCCTGCAGTAGAGGCAATTCCAGCAGCTAATCCTACTTCTTATTTATTAAAATATTGAGAAATTATAATTGAATTGGCGACAACTGTAGTTGAATTTGCCGAATAAATTAAAAATCTAGCCACATATAAAACAAAAAACTCTTTGTACTTAATTGAAATAAAAAACATAAATTATCCACTCATAATACAAAAAGCTTAAACAATGTATAAAATTGCCGGCCCATATATATCAGTCATAGTTCCTGAAAAAAAAAATAAAAAAAATAAATAATTTACTTATTTTTGTTTATTTAATTTTAAATATTAAAATTTATTTTTTAAATAAATTTATAAATTTATAAATTTTTAAATTTTAAATTTTTTCGAAATAGTTTATATAAGTATGAATTATTTATTTATTTATTAATTTATTTATAGATATAATAAATAAATATATTTTTTTTATTTATTACCTACATAAAGATCCAAAAATATAATAAAAAACAAAGCAGTTGAATATAAAGTGTTAAAATAAAGGTCGAAATCTTATAGAGAAATTTGTTTGCTGAAATAAATTTTGTAGCTGTCATGTTAAGTGGCCAAATCCTGACTTGCAAAGGAAAAACAGGCCATAGCAGTAGAACAAAATATTACTATAAGCCATCTAAATTTGAACTCAGTTTTTGTCCTCATTTTTCGCCTTTTTTTTAAAATTTTTTTTACTACTCTTTTACTGAAATTACTCTTCTTTTTATATGTTGCTCTTTTTCTTAATTTTTCTAAATTTTTTTAGCTTGTTTATGTCCAAAAATTTTTTTAATTTATATTGAAGAATTTTTATTTTTACGAAAAAACTTTTATTTTTTTTTTTTCAGAATTTATAGGATAATTATTAATTATATTTGGTAATATTTATTAATAATTGTATGATTAATTGCATAATGTTTATTTTTACTTACATTTTAATTATAAAAACCTTTGATTTCAACTAAATTAAATATTTAATAAAAATTCCAGCCAAAAATATTTAACTTTCAATATAATAATGAAAAAAGTCAGCATTTGCATTTAAAATCTAGACTTTCTCTAAAAATTAAAAATAAGAAAAATATTGACCTTTAATATAAATTTAAATTATAATTACACTTAACATTTCATCATAGCTACATATAATATTAAAAAATAAATAATAATTAATTATATATCAATGGTTGGATTTCATTGAACCAATCAAAAAAAACCATCAAAATTTTTAGTATTAATATTATTTTTTCTCATTCCCAAAATAAATCAAATTAAATCAAAATAAAATAAAAAATTCCTAATTTTTCCACACCCAATCCAAAAAAAACAAAAAAACTCCAAAACGCCCCCAATACCCACACAAAATTCACCAAAAAAATGCTAAAAAACCTCAAAAAATTCAAAAACACTTCCAAACTACCCCTCTACCAATTCTCTACGCAATCTCAAGCAGAATTAGTTAAAAATAATATTAATAATAGTAGTGATAATATTGGAAATGATATTTCTGCCTACTAAAATTTGATTTTAAATTTCAATCACCACAAAAACCAAGTAGAGTCAATTTTCGCCTAGTTCAACTACGAAACCGACATAAAACCAGCCGTTGAACATTTAAAGTCAATTGGGTTCAACTAAACTTTTTTCACCAAATTGTTTGTCGAATAACCTCTTGGCTTTCTCAGTGCCAAATCTTAAAAATTAAACGGAAAATAATTGTAGTCCGACGCCTTTGAGGTACGAAAATCTTATATTTTTATTTGTTTTTTGGAAATTAAAATGCTATTTTTAAATATTTTAATTATTAATAATTTTTAATTTTAATATTTATATTTAAAATTTGTGATTTGGAAATTGAATTTAAGTTCTTTTTGCTTTTTTATAGGTTGTAGATTTTGTGCAAAATAAATTGAAAATTGAATAGTCATTGGTCAAACACTTTTTATTGAAATTACCTGAAATTTTCGAAGTAGGAACCTAAGAAATTGAAAACAGAATTTAATTCTTAAAAGACACTTTCGGTTACTCAGATGTATTTGAATAAATTTTATAGCATTTTTAATTATTTAAAAAAAATATAAAGTAACAATTTTATAAAACAATAAAATATTAATTTAGGAAGAGGTCAGACACATTTTAAATTACTACCCATAAATTATAAATAATTAATATAAAACCAATATCACCGAAAAACTTTACATTTTATAAAATTGGATTTAAATGACTCCTTAATAATTAGCCCCTGTTTTGCATAAACATCCCTGGTTTTTAAATATTAATGATACCGATTTCAAAACTAATTTAAAAACCTTAACTTCAAGAAATTTCAAACCTGAATAAATTTGTTAAATGGTAAAAAAAATGAATAAATAAAATTTTAATTTAAATTTAAATTAAAATTAATTATTATTTTTTCTAATTAAATTATTTTTAAAGATCGAAAAAGACCCCCAATTTTTAACTTTAAACAAAGTTAATTTCGAGAAAGCCTTTGATATTCCCTCAAAAGTTTTAAATGTTCCCAATAAAGTTGTAAATAAAAATTGAATTTAAATGGAAAATAAAAACTAATTTTTAAATAAAAATTTATATTTTTTTGATTATTAAATTAAGAATTTTTTATTAAATTTTTTATTTTAAGTATGTTTAACATATGACAAACGATCCCAGATTAATTTCTATTTGTCCCACAACTTTAATGCCCGTCAAAGTAAAAAAATAAAATAAAATTATTATTTTTTTTTAATTTAAATTTTTTTAAACAGTATTTAGTCATGGTATAAGACTATTTGATCCCTGAAAAAATAGTTAGAGAAATTTATATTAATTACCCAGAAGTATTTGTAAAGTAAAAATAAAAAATAAATTAAAAATAAATAAAAAATAAATTAAAATTAAGCAAAATATTTAAAAAAATACGTTTTAAAGTTTATTTTTTATAAAAAGATTAAATATTAATTTTATTTTATTTTTTAAATAAAAAGGAGTATTGGAAGTTTGAAAATTAAATTAAAATATTTATCTGAAAGATTAAATTTAGATCTTGCAAATGACGCTTAATTCCCTGAAATATTAAAATATAATTATACTGAAGTCATAAGACCAAGGTAAAACTTATATTTTTTATTTATTTTTTAAATTAAAATAAAAAATAAATTAATTATTTTTTATTTTATTAAAATCCGATTAAAATAAATTATTTATTCATTTATTTATTTAAATTACAGAGGAGAAGCAATTTTAAAAACCCAAAACATACTTCCTATTCTTGAAGCAGCTAAAATGTCAGAAGAAGAATTTATTAAAAAAGTAGAAATTTCATAAGAAGTAAAAAATAATAGATAAATAAGATAAATAAAAAGCAATAAAATAAAATTTAAATCTATCTTTTTTCTCTAATTTTATTAAAAATTTTTATAAAAGGAATTCAATAAAATCAAAAGCCAAGTAAATTATTCAGAAGAATTAGACTACAAAAGAAGAGATTTCCACAAACATTTTGGACCCAGTTATTAAAAATATCTCGAAGAATACAATTAAAAATTTAATTAGTGAAAAGGCAAAAATAGTTAAAAAAAAACCCTAAAATAAATATTTAAATAGAAAAAAAAATTATTAATTAATAAACAAATGAAAAACTGAAAAAATTAAACTAATATAATTTAAATTTAAAATTATAAAAGAAATAAAAAAATTCTTTAATTTTTATTATGTTAATTTTTGTTTTTTTAAAACGATAATAAACCTTATTATATTTTTGTATATATTTTTATTTCAACTGTAAATTTTTAAGTCCACATTTCTTTTTTAACAAGACATCTTACAAAAAACAAATTTAATCTATAATTTTTAAATTTCTATATTTTTTTTATATTATACTATATTTTACACATAACATATAATTAAACCAAATATTAATAATTAAAATTTAATAAAAAATTAATTCTCATAAAAATATAAAATTAACATATATAAATTTATTTAATAGCACTTTAATTTTTATAAAATAACTTGAAAAATTTTTTTTTATCCAAATTTTAACAGCATTCATTATTTACCATACATAATAACTAACATTTTTATTTTAATTATCATTATTTTTATTAAATATTTTTATTATTATTATTTTTGTTATGTTAACACCCTTTATGTTTGCTGCAATTTTCTTTATGTTTTTTTTTAGAAATTCTATCTCTATCATACTCATTGGCTTCGTCATCTGAAGTACAAGTGTCCGAAGATTCTCCATTTGCTTTATGGAAAATGCAGCAAACTAAATTACAAAAATTAAATTAAATAAAGCTTATATTTAATGTTTATGTAAAAATTTTAGCTAAACTAAAAAAAATATTAAAATTTTTATTTTTCTTATTTAATTTTTAATATATTATTTTAATTTTTGATTTAAATTTTTTTTTACCCTTTGATTTTAACTTTCCCATATCTTCATTGTCGATTGTGTCCTCTGCCCACTGCAATTTCATGTCTTTTTTTTAAGGCTTTTTTTATTCTTATTGCTTTTTTTACTCTTCTTATTATGCATTCTGATTTCGAAGTATCAAACTAAATTAATTATTTTAAG
Organism: Pseudocohnilembus persalinus; assembly: GCA_001447515.1. NCBI lineage: Eukaryota > Ciliophora > Oligohymenophorea > Philasterida > Pseudocohnilembidae > Pseudocohnilembus > Pseudocohnilembus persalinus. Next base: position 145,379 of record LDAU01000098.1, read on the forward strand.
GTTACTATTATTATTATAAATCCTAGGTAACTGTTCGGTCGTTCATCTTTAAAATAATATTTTTTTTTAAATTTTATTTTTTTTTATATAAATTTTGAGTTTTTTTAAAAGATTTTTTTATATAATTTAGTTTTTTATGAAATATTTTTATTTAATTTTTTATTCAATCCACATTGATTCAAATGAATAAGAAGTTTAAAATATACTATTAATAAATAACTATATGTAAAAGTAAATAAAAATATACTATAATAAAAATATTAAATTAATATACTTTTTAATATTTCCTTATTTAAAATTTTTTATATAATACCAATAAATTTTATATCAAATGTAATTTAATTATCGAATAAATTATTTATATTTCTTTATATTAAGAATAATTTGTACTTAAATATATTTATTTTATACAAATTGATAAGTCTAATTAAACCTATCGACATACTATCTTAATTTTTTCTTTGTACCTTATAAATATTAATAAAAATTTAAATAAATAATATTTCTACCAAAATTATAATTTTATTAATTAAAAACAAAATTCTAATCTCTTTTCATTCAAAAATAAAAAAAAATGCACTCCCAACAAATCCTTTAATAAACAGAAAAACAATATAATATAGATCAAGAATTTAAACCAATTTTTGTAAAAAAATAAAATATAAATTTTAAAATTGTCAAATAAATTTTCCAAGCATTTCTTAATACATTAATTAAAAAATATATTAAAAAATTATAATCATTTTATTTTTTTTATAAATAAATTAATGTATTTATTAATAATTTTTTTAACTTAATTAATATATAATATTTATATTTAATTTTAAAAATTTTAATAGGGCGACCCTAAAACGCAAAAAGATTTCGTTAAATAAATAAAAATTTACAAAGATGTAGATTTATTACTAAGTTTTTCTGAAAATTTTCAGCTTAATATTTTTGACCTTTCCAATAATGAATTAAATCTCTCTTTAGAAACTAAAATGGGAAATCCCATTTATGACATTGAACTTTTCTAAAATAAACACTTTTCTAATAATTTATTACTTTCGATTAAAGACCAACCAGTAATAAAATATTTTTTTAATTTAAAATTTAAATATTAATTACTTAATATTTACAAATAAAACTTTTATTAATTCATATAATTTTCGCTATAATTTTTTAATTTTAAAAATTAAATATTATAAAATAAAATAATTAGCTTTCCTTATATAACATAAATGAAACTGAAAATAATTGTTTTGAATTAAAACTTAGAGGATAAATTTCTGATATAAAACCTATGTCTGAGTTTTACTGGGCTCCTCTTGAGATGAAATAAATTAATAATGTATAAATTTTTGTATTATTTTTTACATTTAAAAAATATATATTTTAAATTTAATTAATAATATTTATAAATTTTTGTATTTTTTGAATTTCTTTAAAGCAAATTTTAGCAGCTGGCAGAGGATTTTTAAGACAATACGATATTAATACTTTAAAACCAACTTAATTTATAAAATGTACAAAAAAAGATGCTTATTGCAGTTTAGATGTACAATAAAATGCGTAAAATCCTTTAGTTTGTGTTGGAAAATTTAATAATATAACTGAAATATATGATAAAAATAATTTAAATTAAATTGCAAAATTAGAAGTAACTTAAAAAATAAAAAAAATAATAAAAATAAAATAGCTTTAATTTAATTTTATTATTATATAGACTCATGTTGGAGGTGTTACTAGCGTAAAATTCAATGAATAAGATTTAAATTAATTATTTACTGGTGCTAGGAAAGATAATCTCATTTATTAATGGGTATTTAAATTTTATATAATAAATTTATTAATTAATAATTAAATTATGTATATAAAATTTTTATTATTAGGATATCAGAAAACTCTCAAATTTTGTATAATACTTTGAAAGACCCAGTAATACCAATCAAAGACAAAATTTTGATATATTAGATAATTACTTAGTTGCTGGATAGGCAGTAAAATAAATTGAATAAATAAATTTTAAGTATATAAACTTTAAAAATTAAATACAATATAAAATTTCTTTATTTAAAAAAAAAAGGATGGCTCTATAGCATTTTTCGACATAAATAATAAATCTAAAAAAGTAGTTTAAAATAACTGTCATGACGACCTTATAAATCACGTTTTATTTTACTAATCTAAAACTAAATAAAATTAAACTTATTTAATATCTTCCTCAGGGCAAAGAAGATTTTAGCTGCTTTAAAATTCAATAACTTAAAAATAATAATTATAAAAATAAAAAGCTAAAAATGAGTATGAAAATTAAACGAAAATTGAAATAGAAACAGAAAAAAATTAAATTTAATAAAATGAAGAAATTGAAAAAGAATCAAGTAGTGATTGGAGCAGCGACGAGGTCTCAGAATCAGATGAAGAATAAAATGGACTTTTTAGTATATCATAGAATAGATAAAATTCTATTAAAATGTGGAATTTTAATTATAATTCGTAAAATTTAGAACATTAATAATAATTATGATACATATTTTTTTAAAAATACTAAGCTTAATATAAAAATAAAATAAATTGATTTAAATATAAAACAATCAAATATAAAAAGTAAAAATAAAATTATTTAATCAAAATTTATTTAAGCTAATTCATCTTTTTTTCTTTCTTTTCTGTTATCATTTTTTTTTGTAAAATTGGCTAAATATGATAAAAAAAATAATTATTAATAAAAGCTAAAAAAAAAAATTAAATTCTAAATTTTTAATTAAAAATAAAAATAAATTAAATTTTACAGTAAATTTGGTTAAGCTAAACTTTTTTCCTTCCCTTTATTACCAGCATTAATTTTTCCTTTACTACTTTTTGTTTCTTGTTAACCTTTTTTTACCAAAGCTTATTATTATTATAATTTATTTTAAACACTTTTTTAAATTTAAGAAGATTTCTATTTTGCCAATATATTTTCTTCTTCTTGTATTTTATTTTCTTTTTCTTGTTTTTTAGAATTTTTAACTTGGTTTTTATCAGTTTCTTAATTTTAATCTTAATTTTAAATCTACATATTTTTTAAATCGTTTTCTATTTTTTAAGGATTCTTATTGTGACTCAATTTTTCAGCTATTTAGTTTTAAAAGTCTTTTTGGCCTATTTTATCTGAATTTTTCTATTTTTCTAATTCTTCTTCATTTTCATCATCTGAAGAATCAATTATGTTTTTTCTCTTGTTTTTGCCTAGTATTTTTCCCTATGCTTTCTCAATTTCAAATATATTTTCTTAAGACTCCATTTCATCGTCATTTAAATTTAAATTTTCTTTTTAATTTTCATTTTCCTAAGAATCAATATTTTCTTCGGTTTCCATTTTTTCGCTTTAATTCTACTTATTTTATGCACTTTTAAATGTCCCAAAATTTAGCTACTATTAATTGACTTTATTGCTATATTAATTTTTCTATTACTAACTACTTTTTTAATTTTATGTCTAATTTTTAAATAGATTTTAAAAGCCGGTAGCTTATTTTGATTGTTTAGAAACACCACTATTTTAATTCAGTTATTTTTATTGTAAATTTTAATTCTAATTTCCTAACATTCGTTTTTAATTATTAACTTCATTTTATTTTTAGGTTTAAACCTAGGTTTCCTAAATTTAATTAAAGTTTCTTTTTCTCAAATTATCTGTATTTTAAGCATCTTTCACACTTTATTCCAAATTTTTCGATGTGTTTAATTTTCTGAATTCCTAGCTCAATTACTCAATTTACCTCCTATTTCAAATCAAATAAAAATTTTAAATTAAATTTATAACTTATTTTTAAAATTTATTTAATTTTTATTTTAAATTACTTTTTATATATTTCATTATTCAATAGGACATGTTAAATTTAGCTTAAATTACAATCCTTTTAAACCAATCCATATAGACTTACACTCAAAATTCCTTCATCATTATTTTCATACAATTCTTTTTAAATTAAAAATAATTTTTAAAAAATATTTTAAATGATTACTTATACTTATTTTATATCTATATATTTATTTATACTTTCCAATTAATCTTCTAACATTATTTTATAGTTTAACTCATCTTTTTCCAAATCATAATAATACACTTAAAAAAATCCAAGTAAATTTTCAAAATTTTTCATGTAAAAATTTTCCATCTCTCTAAAAATAAAATTATAGTTTTTAAATATATATGTTTTTTTTAAAATAAAATATATTTATATAAAAGCATAAATATTATTTATATTTTATAGTGTAAATTTAATATTTATTTTCAATTTTAATTTCAAAAATTTACTATTAAATTTCTTCATCGTTGCATAATTATTTAGACTACAAATACCCTTTTGTTACCTGGTTATTTAAATTATTTTTATAAATTAAAAAAATATTTGTTAAATTATTTTAATAAAAAAATTAATATTAAAATTTATCATTTAAGATAATAAATTTTACAGGAATTTTTTCTTTCATCAAAATGTTATTCAATTTATTTTCAATTTCACTCATAAAATACTATAAAAACAATATGTTTAACTTATCTTTCTTGTTTTATTTTGAATTATTTTTCTTATTATTTTTGTACAAAATTTATTTTTATTTTTATTTTCATTATATGTCCAAAAAACTTAATCTTAAATCAAAACCCGCGAATTTATTAAATAACAAATAATAATAGAAAAATATTTATGCTATAAAATTTGTAATATCCAAATATTTTTACTAATATTTATACTTAAAAATTATGAACATATAGATAATTATAAAAAAAGGGGTAATTTCACTTTATATTTAGTTAATATTTATTGAATATCGCAGAATTTTAAAATATAAATATTTTTTTTAGTTTGGAATATTAAGGATTTGCTGTAATTAAACTAAAAATGTGAATGTAATTTTTTTAAATGACAATTTATTTAAAATTAAATCTTCTTTTAAAAGAAGTTTAGGCAGTATTAAAATTATTATAAAATATTATCCTTTTATTAGATATTCTTTCATAATCATATTTATTTCGATCATTTTTTCAATATTAGAAATAAAATTCATATAATTGATTAGTTTAATTATCATTAAGAAATTCCGAAAAGAATTAATTACCCACACATTAAAATCATGTTTGAGAAATATTTATTTTATTAATTATAAGGAAATATAAATTAAAATTTAATTATTAATACTATCAAAATTAGATTTTTAATATAAAATAAGAAATTCTATTAATATACTATTTAATTCTTTTTTAAATATAAGAAAAAATTTGTTTTATACTTATACAAAAGATTAACATATTTTTACTTTTAAATTCAACTATTTTAATAGCTTTATATATTATTATAATAATATTTATTAGCAATTACTTATAATTATTCATATCCCAATTATATAAATATAAATTAAAAAAAATAATATCTAAACTACTTATATATTATAAATTAATCTTATAATTATAATCCTTAAAAATAACTTAATTACCTAAAAAAATCAATCAATCAATAAACTAAATACTAATATCTTAATTGTTATTATTTCCTAAACAATATCTAATTCCTAGTATCCATTCATCGAAATTGTTACTATTATTTTTAAAATTTAGCCTTTAATAGGAAATTCTATCATCATCATAAATTTCCAGCATTTTATTTTCAATATTAAAAACAACATTCAAAATCGTTTAGTTGTCCTTAAAAAATTCAAAAAAATTTTATTTACCCTCAACTTAAACCTCCCCTCCTTTAGCATAAGAATTACTATTATAATTAAATACTCTAACATAATGATCTGTTTCTAATTCTTTTGAATTTTTTTAGTCTCCACTTGTTAACGAAAATGCCAAATAAATATCTTCTTGGTTATTTTTTGTGTCCATTGTGAACCTTAAATGGTAGTCTTTTTTTTATTACAAATTCTCCGAATAAATATAAAACCACCATTAATTTTTTTTGAATTTTATTGTTCGTGCGTCATTGTTTATTTCTAAAATACCTTTTAAACTATTTTATTAACCAAAATCTGATTTGTAGAATTTGAGTTATTATTATTATTGTTTTTTTGGTGTCGCTTTTAGATTTGGCTGGTAGTTTTTGAAAGAGTCAACTGATTCGTTAATTTTAGCAAATTCTTTTTCTAGGTCTTATTTCAGTTTTTCTATAGGTTTGTGCTGGTTTTCTAGGGTGGCGTATATTTCATTGTTATTATAAACATTGCAGTTTTATTATTATTTGTAGTCGAATAATTAGTCAATGTCAATTTTTTTTTATTCAAAGTCTTGGAATTTTTATTTGAAGTCTTTAATATCAAATTATTTAATTATTTTTTATACTTAATTAAATTCTTTATCAGAATTTTCATTTTAAAAATAATTGTTGCACCAAGTTTGAAGCTAATTTATTGTTTCTTTTTACTATTTTGAAATTAATTTAAATATTTCTTCTTTAAAATTATTATAAAAATCATTAATCATTTATTTAAAAAAATTAAAAAAAGAATCACTCTCTAATCCATATTCTTTTAAAATTTTTTAACTATTTTAAAAAATTTCTTGATGATTTTCGTCTTGAATAGGACGCCATCCAAAAACGTTTTCATTATTTGGTTTTTCGCTTTACAATTAGTCAACTATCAATGTTTTTTGACTTTTTTATTAAATTTCCTTTTATTCAAAATACTTTTATTGAACACAAATATGACAAAGGAAAATATCCTCTTTATTTTCTGAACTCATATTTAAATATTGGAATCTAAGGCTTTGATGGCCTTGCTTTTAGCATTGTATTATAGATTGCTCTGTCATCTCTTTTTACTAGCAATTATTTATTTATTAATTTATATTATAAAATATAAAGATTTATTTATTTTTCAGGTAAGAAAAAAAAATAATAATTAAATTATGTTAAATGTTAATGAAAATTTTATTATAGAGGTAAAAATTGTAAAATATTTTTAATTATATTTTCATACATAACTTCTTAGAAATATAATCTTTATAAAACAACTTAATCAAAATAAAAGCTAGCATAGGTTATTTAACATAAAATATATTTATTTTAAATCTTTAAACCAATGTAAAATAAATATAACAAGCTAAAAAAAATATATAATTTAAATACACATTATAAAATTTATTCATTTATTTTCAAATTCACTTATTTTTTATTTTTTATTTTTCTTTTAAATTCTTCAAAAACTCCTCAATTTCACTTTCTATATCTAATTTTAAATACAATTTTCCTTTATCTCTTAAATCCTTGCTCATATAATTGGGTTTATTAACAATTTCTCTGTAAAGTCTTAAAATTTCATGCAAAAAATATTTCCCTTCGCTTCTGTAGTATTATTTTAAATTAATTATTATATCTCCTAATAAAGTTACTTAATTTAAAGGTTTTCCCGCAAATTTTTACTGATTTTGCTTAAAATTTTAATTAATAAATTCATGTTTTTTTATTTTCTCTTAGTAAACCGAAATACGCACATTTTTTGTATAAGCTATATGTCTATATTTAATATCGTAATTTAAAATCTAATTTTCAAATTCCTTTATCCCCAATTTATCCGTGTAAAAACTCGGCATTTGTCCAATTTTTATCTTAAATATTTTTTTTATTTAAAATTAGAAATTTAATTAGGTGATTTATGTTTTATAAAATTTTTTTTAAATTAATTTAATTAAATTTATTTACCTTGCAGTAATACTTTTCTTCCTCCACTTCTTAAGGGATCACTGTAAATAACTGTAAATTTAAAAAGCTTATTCCTATTTTTATATTCTACTCTAACAATACTTCATTATTGTTATCAATTCCTTCTTCTTCACTTTCACTAGCCAATTCATCAATATCACTTGAATTTTTTCTCTCCAAAACCCTATATAAAAATTAATTAATTTTAATTTTAATATTAAATATTTTATTTATAAAATAAAATAAGAAATAAATAAAAATTATTATTTTAATCTTTTATTTTTTATACTTTTTAACTTTCTCTTTTTTGGGCACTTTATAAACTACAGCTACCTCTTGTTTTTTTCCTTTATTCAATTTTTGCAAAAAACTTTAATTGTTGTTTAAAAAACTGCTTTTTCTACTTTAAATATTGGTGCTTTAACCAAATATCTAAGATTTACTAGCTTTATAAAAAATTTATTTATTAAATTTTTAATAAAATTAAAAAAAAAGATAAAAAATTAATTTTTATTTTTATTTTATATATTTTACTGTTTCCCCTACCAATATCTTAACTAATTTAACTTACATTTTTATTTTTTGTACTATGAACTTATTTAATTTTAACAAAATTTTCTTTTTAACCATTAATTTCTTTTTTTAAGGAATCTTATTAATTTATTTCGTTTATATTATCGATATTTAAATTCAAATTTTTCTCTTATTTTTATTATAAATTTTCATTTTAACTTTAATTCAATTATTCGGTACTTTCTTTAATTTTATCATAACTTTATTCTTAACCTTCTAACAAATTATTTTCACTCCTAAACCATCTACTATTTGCCGGACTCATTTGAAGTTATTTCGGCTTATTTTTCTTTTTTTATTTATTTCCACTTTTGCTTCTATTTACTTTGCTGCTATTATTGACACTCCTAATTAATAAATAAAAAAAATTAACTTTTAATATTTATTTACTAATTTTTAAAAAATTCTCTATATTTATTATAATTATTAAATATAAAATGAAATAATTCTAAATAAACAAAAATAACTTAGAAATTAAAACACAAAAACAAAACTAACTAAAACACACATAAATTAACTATATAAATAAAATTTTCAAATTTAATTTAAATTAATTAAAATTAATATATATATTTAACTTTTAATTTTAATTATTATTATTATATTTATTTTTTTATTCTTATTTTTTATTAAATATATAAATATAAAAGAAATTTAGTTACAATTTCGGCAATTTCGTAAATTCACTTCTTGCATTCAAAATTCTTTATCCTATAACTGCATTTTCTTTTTCAAGCATTCTTTCTTTAAGAGTTTTGGGCTTTTTCAAACTGCCTGAATGCACTGACAAATTTTTTTTGACTGAAATTTCTTCTTTTTATTTTATATAACTCTAATTATAAAAAATTTTATTGTAATCATCTCTTTTTCCCAAATTTATTTCTAATAATCTTTTTCCTGTCTATCTTTGGAAAAAATAATTAAAGGTAAATGCTTATTAAAAAATACAATTCAATATTTTTAATTTTTTTTTTTTTTTTAAAAAAATGTTGTAAAAAAAATTACTAATTTTCTAATTGAATTTCATATTGTCTTTTAGCTCCAATACTTTTTTGAGGAATAAAAAGATTTTAAGTTGGTTTGTGACTTGAAACGCTGTTAAAATTATTTTTTTTATTTTTTTTTATAGCTATTAATCTCAAATAATGATTGTCTATTTCCTTTTCCTTTTATCTGTCTGCAAAACTTTGTCTCATTTTTAATTTTTATTTTAATTTATTATCTCCACTTTCTTTTTTTTTTTAGTTGTTTTTAACTATAGAAAATATAATAATAAAAACAAAAAACTCAATTTAAAAAGTTGGGAAATATTACTTTAATAATATTTGTACTAATTTTATAATTTAATATTATTAAAAGTTATTTAAAATACTAGCATAAATTGAATTATTTTATTACATTGAATTTTCTATTTCAAATTGTTAAAAAACATTTTAAACTTTATTTTAATTAATTTCTATATTTTCTAACAAAAATGAATAATTTTAATTTAAATGGTTTTTAATATAAAATTCTAATTTATCCACAAAATTGACTTCTTATCTAAAATAATATTAATAAAAAAATTTTTTTTGCTTAACCAGTTAAAACCAATTCAATAACCTCTATTTTTGATTTCAAATTCTTTAAACCCGTCGAATTAAATCATAAAATTTCGATTTTCTTTACCAAATGACTCTATCCAAAATCTAATTTTACCTTTACACCTAACTTTTCTATTAGCAAAAATAAAATATTACATAAAAAATAATAATAATTCAAATAATAAAATAAATAAAATAAAATAAATAAATCCAATCAAAAAAAAAACAAAAAAAGAAACCTATCCAAAACAAAGAAAACCCAAAAAAACACAGAACCTAACCTCCAAACAAATTAAATAAAAAAAAAAAATGGCAAAACCAAAAACAAAGCAAAAAAAAGACATCCAAAAAAGCGGAAACAAGAAAAAATTCCCCGAAAATGAAAACTTACTAGTAAAACCCTTAACAGAACTAAAATCCTCGCTGCACCAGTACAAAATTTTAGGAGAACAAGAAGTCCCAGACGACATCAACGTCTACCAGTATTTCTTCCCCAATTCGGAACGCGACTGCGAGTACAGACACAGAAGGTCCATTTTAGACGAGTACCACGCAGACTCTTACCTCAGAAAATCCATCTATTACGGCTATTTCTAACTATTTTTCATGTTCAGTTGCTATTTCTTCGTTTGCCATCCCCTTACTAGGTTCTTCGATTAGGGTAATTTTATTAGATATTTTTTAATTATTTTATTAGATTTTTTAATTATTTGTTAATTAATTTTTAATTATTAGTATTTTTATGTTAATTATTAGTTATTTTATGTTATTTTTTGTATTTTATATGTATTTTTTTGGTATTTTATGTTATTTTATTGTATTTTTTGGACTTTTTGGGAGAGATTTTGAATTTTTTTTTGTTTTTAGTAAGTTTTTAGAGATAAAAGGAAAAAGTTAAGTTTTTAGTTTTTTAGGTGGATGTTTCTTATTTTGAAAAAATCGTTTTTTCTAAATTCATTTTAATCATATTGCAACTTTATTATTATTATTTTCTTTTATAATAGGTTATTTCATGTAAAGTCAGTTGATTTCTTGGGTAAGTTAAGATTTGCTTTAAGTTTTTGCTTTGTGGCCTTAAATGGTAGTATATTTACATGTTGGTTACATTCTTTAAATAGTAAAATTGCCCAGCAAAATAGAAAAAATATTACAATTTATATGGTCAATACTTTCATTCTATCTTTTTTCTTATTATATACCATTTACAACATATAAAAACTGGGTCAACACTTCAAGGTAAATTTACTACTGCATTTTTAAATTTAATTTAAATTAATTTATTTTATTTTACATAAATTTATTAAATTATAATTAGAGCATTTTCCGCCATTTGCAATATTGCAATGACCATGAAATTTCACAGTTATATGGTTGAAAACAGAAAATTCAGAAAAGAAGACCCCAAATACAAGCCAAAATACAAAGACTTTTTGTACTTTGTTTGCGCCCCCGCTTTTATTTTCCAAAAACAATTTCCAAGAAACGAAAAAATAGAGTGGAAATTTTTTTTAATAAAGTCAATTTTCTCTTTAATGGGATGCATTGGAATTTATTTCCTCACTAACGACTGGCTGCTCCCAATTTTAGAAACCGCCGAAAAAACCGATTTCGTTACTCTTTTACTGGAACTTATTGAAATTTGTTTTTACTTCAATTTAGCAGTTTTTTACCTAATTTTTGAAAATATTATGCAAGGAATAGCAGAATTAACTAGATTTGCAGACAGAGAATTTTACAGAGACTGGTGGAACACGACAAACTACATAGATTTTTTCACTAAAAACAACAGACCGCTTTACAATTTCTCTCTAAAATACATAAAAACCCCAATCATGTAAAAATTCAAAATTTCTCATAAATTAGGAAATTATATAATTCTTTGTTTTATGGCTATTATGCATGAACTTGTTATTGTCGTTGTTTCCTAAACTTTTACTCCTTTTGTGCTTATTATATTCATTTTGTAACTGCCTTTAATCGGGCTACTTTAAAAATTTGAGGGCGGAGATTGGGGAAATATTATTTTTTGGTTCCTATATTTATTGGCTGTGCCACTTGTTGTAGCTATTTATATCAAATCCAACCAAATCCTTGCTCTTTTCGATACCTATAACTGAAAAAATAAGATTTAAATATAATTTATATTTAAAATAAGCGTAAATTTAAATAAATTTTAACCAAATTATCTATTAATTTATTTTTAACTCTTTATATTTAATGTATAATAAAAAATATACTAGTATAAAATTATTTTATTTGTATACTTTAATTAACCGTCAATCAATTCTAACACAATTTTTGACTTTAATAAATACCTTTAGAATATTATATAACTATAATTTAAAAAATAAAAGATCCATTATAAAAATACTATTAATATAAATTATAATATAAAAAAATTATAACCAAAAAAACTATATAATTATAATAATTATAATTAATTTTATTATTTTAATATAGATTTATCAACAAAAAAAAAAAATTTTCTCCAAAAATAAAAAATAATTCCAATAACAAATTTGCACAGAAATTAACATTATATAAAAATCAAAATATATATATATAAATTTACAATATAAACAACTTATAAATATAAAATAATTTATAAATAATAACAATTTATACTTTGAAACTGTAATTAAATATAAAATTATCCTTTTTTTTCCATTAACTCATCCAATTAATCGACAAATTGAATAAATTAAATTATAATATATCATTTAATAATATACTAATTCAATTTACAAATTATTTAAATCAGTTTAGTTCAAAAAATCCTTTTTTTTCTTAATTTTTACTTAATTTTTACCCAATTTTCTATTCACTAATATATTTTTTACACTTAAATTCCTGTTAAATTTCAAAATAAGCAAAAAAAATTCATAATTTATAATATTTTTTTGAACTCAATCTGCTCTTGAAAATTAAGTTTTCTTCCACATAGCTAAATTTTGTTGTTTTTGTCTATTTTTATTTAAAAATTAAGAAATCAAAGAATTTTTTTGCATTTATTTTTTTTATATTTTATTTTTTTAATTTTTTTTTTTTCTCATCCCAATCTAGACTTTAAAAGCATTTTTTATTTCCCTTTAACCCCGGATTTCATTGCCTGTTCATCTTCTAACAAAATTGCTTTTTTATCCTATTTAGACAATTTATCGGAAATTCCTCCTTTCTTTTTATTAAGTTTCTTTTCTTTTTATTTTCTTTCCATCTCCATATATTTTTGGAAATCCTAATTATTAATTTTTTTATAATAAAAATAAAGGAAACATAATAAAAAAATAATTTAAATTTTATATTTAAAATATATTTTAAAAGTAAATAAATAAGTTTTAAATTTACATCTTTTTGTTCTTCTACACCATCGCAATCATATCCCCTATCTTTTAAAGATTATTATTATCTTTTCTCAATTTTTTCCTCTCTTATTACGTTTTCTTTTTTATTCAATCTTTTTTTACAGTTATCACCTTCAGTTATTCTTTTATTTCTGCTGTCTTTTTCAAAATATTCGTAGTTGTTTTCTTCTTCCATTATATTTTAGCTTTTAATTCAATTTTATATTTATGTTTTTTATTTAATTTTTTTATACTTTTTTTTTTTATTTTACTTTTTATGAACTTATTTTATTTAATTAATTTTAATTTTTTTTTATTTATTTAATATTTATTGTTCCTTTTGCTTCCTTTTTCACAAAAATTACAGTAAACTCGTAGCTATAATGTAAAATACTGTAAATCAATAAAATAACTCACATAATTTCATCATAATCTCGAAGAGTAAAAATAATCAAAATAAAAATTACTTATTATTGCGCTATAAATTTAATCTAATAATATATATTTTATAAAAAATCATTTGTATAAAAGCACTAGATAAATCCAAAAATAAACTTCCCTGTTTTCTCTTATACTTTATCAGTACGAACCTAAATTATATTTTTAAATAGTCTATAAACAAATTTACAACAAAAATAACAAATAAAAAATCACATACAGTTACTTTTTAAATATCGTAATTATAAAAATAAAAGGCAAAAATTATTATTATATATTCAAAAAATAAATTTAGTAATAAAATATAAATTTATAGATATAATTCAAAATATGTATTATTGTATATAATAAAAATTAATATCATATTTTCTTTAACTAAAAAATTACTGTTAAATATTTTAAAAAAAATAACATTTACACTATCTTTACTATTTTTATAAAAGATTTAATATAATAAATTATATTTAATCAGATAGTAGCTTATTATAATAAGGAATTGAATCTAATATTATCTATATATATAAATATATTATATTATAAAATCAATAAATGTGAAAAAATAAAAATCTATATTTTCTAAAAACTTAATCAAAACCAAAAATTATGTATAACAGTTTTATTTTTAAACTGATAAAACCTGACAAAATTTTAAACTTATAAGTTAATATATAAAAATATTAATCTTGTTAAATTTAAAATTAAATTATAATAAAAGCAGGAAAATTAAAGTAAATTGAACCAAATTAATTAAATTAATTTAATTATTCATACATGTAATTAAATGAAAATAATATTTAAATTTAATTTATATATATATTTTTTTTTAAAATTAATTTTCAATTCATTTCAACTTCTTATTAGTTGTAAATTCTAGCTTTTCCTTTTCTTTTAGCCTTAATTGCTTCTCTTTTTTCTCTTAAAATTTCCCTTTTTCTCTGCACTTCTTCACTATTTCCCTTTAAAATTTCTATATTATTTTTATACCTTTTTCTTTCATTTTTCTTTTATCTGTTATAATTATCTCTGCTCATTTTTCCTTTTTTTTAGAATTTAAATTTAGATATAACTTTATGTCTTTCAATTTTTTTAACTCCTCTTTCGTCCATTTCCAATTCACTGTCGCTATCTGAGTCCATTTCCATTTATTCGTCGCTTACATCTTCGAAATCCTCTTCTTTATCTTATTATTATTAATTATTATTTTCGTCCAAACCGAAATTTCCCAACTATTTAAAAAATATTTATTTTAATAAAAAAATAATTTACTATATAAATTATATTTAAACAAAAATATTATTTTTCAACAATTTTTTTAATATAGAAAACAAAAAAAAACGATATAAAAATAAAATTTATATAATTTTTACCAATTTTTCCATTTATTTTTGCTCTTCTTTTTTATCTTTTTTCAATAAGTCTTATTATTTCTTAGCTGCTAATTCATCTTCTTTTTTTTTTAATTGTTGATTGTATTTGATTCTTTATTTTTTATTGTTTTTCTTTGACTTTTAAATAAATAAAATAATAAATATAAAATTCATTTATTTAATATGCAAATATCATAAAAATATTCTCAAAATTTTTAATCTTTATTTTTTATATATGCATAATTTACCATTTTATTTATATATTTCTACTACTTTCTATTTTATTTTATTTTTAATTATTTTTTATTTTATAATTTATTTTTTCCAATTATTAAATTAACTATTCTTATTGATAAACATTTTAAATACAAAATTATAAATTCGTTTAATAGTCTACTATTACTCAAATATTAACTTAAATATTAAAAATCTATAAGCCTAAAAATTTGATATAACCATAAAATAATTTATATCATAAATTTATAAAAATTATTTTTTTTAATTTAAATTAAATTTTTATTTATAAATTATCTTATATATAACAATAATTTTAAACAAAAAAATTGGAAATTATTCTTCCTATATTTTAAATAATCAAATCAAAACACATTAAATCAACACAAAACTAAATTAATTAATATTTCAATAAAAAAAACTAATTTACTTCTAATTTCCCAAAAATACACTACAAAATCTCCTTTTTTCAAACAAAAACTTTATAATAAATTTTTTCCAAAAAAAAAAAAACAAACCAAATAAAAATATCAAACAAACAAAAATCCAAAAACCTCAAAAAATTTTTAATAAATACAGGAAAATCTTTAAAAAAAAAAAAAATAAGCGATATTTATACCCCAAAAAAAAAAATACATATATATATATTATAATATAATAAATATAGGAAAAAGTTAATGAATTTTCTTAAAAATATTTTTGCAAAAAACGAATAAAATTAAGACGAACCTTAATAAGTGCCTTTATTGACTTATGAAAATGGAGACCGTTATATAGGGCAAATAAAAGACGGGCAGCGAAATGGAATTGGCACTTATATGTTTGCAAATGGCGACCGTTATGAAGGACAGTGGAAAAATAAGTAATGTTTTTTTAAATTGATTTTTTATTTTATTACAGGATCAAAATTTGTAATATTGAAGATTAATGTTTATTTTTTTTATGATATTTTTTTAATTTGATTGTTTAAAAATTGAAAAATTTGTGCTTTTTTGAGTTTATTGTTTTATTTTTTACTTTTTTAAACTTAAAAACTCTATATTTTAAGCATGAAAGAAGGACAAGGAAAGTATTATTATAAAAGTGGGGAACTTTATATAGGAAAATGGTAAATAATTAAAAATATATTGTTTATATTATATTTGTTGTTATAGAGTTTAAATTGTTTATATAAAGAACTTATATAATAAAAATTATAATCTAACTTATAAAAATTATTTAAATAAATTTCAAATAATAATAAAGGTCGGAAAACAAAAGAAAGGGGATTGGAAAATATTTTTATATCGATGGAGAAAGATTTGTAGGAATGTGGGACGATGATAAAAAAAATGGAGAAGGAACTCATTTTTACACTCAGGAAGGCACCTGGTACAGGTAAAAATAAAAAATGATAAAAATTTATAAATTTATTTAAAATCATAATTTAATTCTTAATCTTAATTTTAGAGGAAATTTTAGTCAAGGAAAAAAACACGGATAAGGAGAACTACATGAAAAAAATGCAGTTTTTTTAGAAGATTACGATCAAGGAGTTCTTGTTAAAAAGTAGAAAATAATAGATGTTACAGATGATTAGCACGACATTTAAGAACAAGAAGAAGATAAAAGAGTTAATTTACAAGTTGCTGAAATGGAATAATAAGAACAACAAAAATTGTAATTAGAGTTCAAAAAATAGGAAGAAGAAACTAAAAATTAATCATAAGAGCCTAAAGAAAAACAAAAAAGCAACAATAATAATTAAATGCTTCAATAAACTGATGTTCCAAACCAAGCAACGGTAACAAAAAAATAAAACAAAAAATAAATAAAAATAAATTTATTTATTCGCTTAAACTTTTTTAAAGCTTTTAAAAATTATTTATAATAGAAATGATATTCAATATATAATATTTAAATTTTAAATAAATAATATAAAAAAATTTTTATAACTAATTCATTTATATTTATTTATTTTTTATAAATAATTATTTATATTTAAAATAAAGGCAGATAATGACGAGAAATCATACGACTCTGAAAAAAGCAACAACAACCAATCCAGTTCTTCAAACGACAAGCCCAATATTTAAACTGAGTAATTTTAAAGTCAACAAATGCAAAGCGAAAATAAACAGGAAAATTTTAACACAAAATACTGGGACTCAATTGTGCGTTCAGTTTATAATTATAAGCCTGAAATGGGGATATTAGACTCTGTTTACCACTCTAATTAAACCAATCAAAGTTAAGGCGAAAATACTATAGAATAGTTGTAAAATATAGAACTTATTACTGACGAATCTTTGATGGGAAAATTGGGTATTTTTTTATTTTTTTATTTTTATTTCTTTATTTATTTATGATTTTGTACTTTTTTATAAATAATTAAATTTATTTAAATAGTAATTAATTTATTAATTTATTTTTTTTTTTAAATAAATAAAGTTAATTTGATTTTAATTTTAATTATTTTTTTTAATTTTTTCTTTAGTCACTAAATGGAACACTAAGGATGTGGGAATGCATTTGGACCATATTGGACTGGGAAATTTTAAAAATTAATTCATTGAAAATGAAATTACAGGCTTGAATTTGTTTGATTTAGATGAAGCAAATTTAAAAGATGATTTTAGCATGAAATTGGGACAAAGACTTAATTTTTTTAGGTCACTAAAAAGTTTAAAAAAAATACAGAAAAAAAATATGTCTAAACAGGATATAATGAAATTCCAAACATTTCAAAGAATCGCTAACACCAAAAAATAGTAAAAAGAATTTAAATTTTAAAACGAAAAACAAAAAACTAAATTTTTTTTATAATTAATATTTTTTGGCATCATTTTTTAGGGTTTTATAACAAAAATTACGTTGATTAATTTATTCTTTTTTAAATTTGCAATTTTTCCAATTAATTTTTAAATAAGATATTAAAAATCTAGAGGATTAAGAACTCCTAACCATGGCTCAGTTGAAAATTAAATCAATAAAATTTAAGAAGAGTCCTCTTTCGAATCAGATTAAAACCTAAACGACGACTAATAGTAAAAAAAATAAGAATATTCATAAACATCATCAAAATCTTCAAGAAAGTCTTGTAAATTTATTTTCATATTTTATACATTATCATAATTTAATTTCTTAATTTATAAATTATCATAATTTAAATTAATATTTCATAAATTATCATAATTTAATTTCATATTTTACTATTTTTTAAGATATATTAAATATTTTAAATTATTTATTTTAATAGCTAAATCTTTTATGACTGAATAATCTTCAAGTTCTAAAAGTAAATAGTCCCACAAAAATGAAAATACAAATAAAGAACTAAGCAATAATAAAGAGCAATAATCAGTTTCAAAAAAGGTGTCTTGGTCAACTTCCAGCTAGCACTCTTATTCTGACGCCGGTAAAAATAAAATTAAATAAATAATTTTTATAAATAATAAAATAAAGATTTAATATAATAATAAATAAGTATATATAATTTTTTTTTTGTAAATTTTAGATGTTGAAGACATAGACGAAGAAAAAACAGACAACGATGAACTTTAAAGTAGCGGCGATATAACAGGAAAAAGTCAATACAATAAAAATAACTAGACCTTTAAAACAAAAGAGACTTTTTTAAGTTCTGAGAAATTTAATTTTTCGAGTAATTAAAACAAGTTAGAAAAAACAAGTTCCGTAACAAAGCCGTCTCCGAACCGAAAAACAAGTGCACATATTCTTTACAAGTTAAAATCGCAGGAAAATATTTTTTTGCCGAAAATCGAAAAAAAAGCGAAAAAATCTTTCCACGAATACGAAAAAGATTAAATAAAGCCCAAAAAATAAGGGCTAAGTAATAATTTATACGTAGTTTAAGAACCTGCTAATGAAAATTAAGTTAATGACAGTATTTCGAGTGGTGCTTAAAAATAAATGTTGTAAAAAGTTTCTTAAATTTAAAAGGAAAATAAATTTGAAAATAATAAAAAAAATTCTTTAACGAAAATTAGAAGCTCAGAAATTTCTAATAGTTAAAACTCTAAATCTAGACGGCAATCTTATAATAATTTTTCTTCTTCGCAGAGTTTTTCGGATAAAAAAATTAGAAAAAAATCGTTCGCCTCTGATGTTCGTGGTAGAGAAGAGAGAAATAATAAATAAAATGCAGATTAATTCCATAAAAATAAAGAAAGTAGTAAGGAAAAAGAATTTTAAGGTTCTAAAAAATAAACCCTCAGTATAAAATATAAATCTCATTATATAAAAATTTTTTTACACGAAAATAAATACATATTTATTTATTTAATTTTTATTTTTATTATTATTATTTAAAATATTTATTTTTTTAATTAAAAAAGAAAAGTATAAATAAATTTTTTATGTTTTTTAGGTTAATTAGATCACTCATTTGAAAGTTAAGATAGTCCCTTAAATTAGAATAAAAATAACGGGAAAAAGAAAAAGAAAAAAGGGAATTTTAATTTTTAACCTTAAAGTTAAGCAGAATAAAATACGTAAATAATATAAAGTGGATATTTCGATGAGGATTATTAAATGGATAAACCATATATATAAGGTGATTAAA
Organism: Pseudocohnilembus persalinus; assembly: GCA_001447515.1. NCBI lineage: Eukaryota > Ciliophora > Oligohymenophorea > Philasterida > Pseudocohnilembidae > Pseudocohnilembus > Pseudocohnilembus persalinus. The sequence goes on from LDAU01000098.1 coordinate 165,152, forward strand.
AATATTTATAAAAATAATAATAATAATTTTAGAATTATTTATTATTTAATTTTAAATAAATAAAATATTATTTATTCATTTTAAATATCATTAAATATAATTATTCTCGAAATAGATTAAGTTTAAGACAAAAACAATTAGTTTGATTAATAAATTGGTAGAATATCGATAAGTAAATTAGTTAATTGTATTTAGTTTTAATTTTGCATTAATGATTAAGTATATTTTCTATAAATTTTTTAATTAAAATTAAAAAATAGATCAAGAAGAAAGTAAAATTAAATCTCATAAAAACAGTAAATAGTCCAATTAAAATTCATCTCCCAAAAGAAAGAAAAAAAGCTCAAATTCTAATCAAAAAGGTAAAGAAAGAGACAGGTCTCCTCAAAGTTCTTCTTCATCTTCTAAAAAAAGGTAAAAAAGATGAAATTTTATCAATTTTTTTTAATATATAAATTTTTAATAAAACAAATTTAGTTTAATTTTTCTAATAAATATTTAAAATAAAAATAGAAACTTATTTAAAGTGCGTTCTAGGTCGATGACAAAAATTTTAGACCAAAATAATCTCCCAATTCTTGCTACCGAACTTTCTACTGTTAAAAATGACGAAGTCATTTAATATACTGATTAATAAAACGAATAGAATATCTTAAATAATTAATGTGATTAAGTAAAATAAAATTTATGCAAAAATTCTTATTTAGACGAAGAACATGAGTAAAAATAATAAGAGGATTTCTAAAAACAAAAATAAGTTTAATTTTAGTTAAATTAAAATCAATAATTAAACGAATAATCTTATTCTTCGGACAATTTAATTGTTCTCAATAACAAAATCGAACCTCAATAACAATAAATTTAAATAAATAACTCACTAATTCCTTAAAGTTCAATTTCTCCCAAAAAAAAAAATAATGACTAAAAAAATTACAGGTATTAAAATAGAAAAAAAATAAAACTAAATTTAAAATTGTATTGTTATATTTTAAAAAAAATAAGTATTTGTTTATTTTTATTTGTTTCTATTTTTTTAATTTACTAAAATTTAAATAAAAAATAAATTTTAAAAAGTTCATAAAGTGAAGAAAATCAGAAATAAAGTACTACGATACATAATTTTAATAACAACAACCCTTACTAATACGCAAATAGGCCTTACTAAGATGAAACTTCTAGTTCTGATGACGAAACAATTTCTTCGTAAAAAAATTATTCTTTTTAATTAAAATTTTTTCTTTTTGTATAATTAATTTAGTAATAAAAATATTTAATTATTAAAAATTTTTAGAATTAATTTAAAAATAATCTTTTATAAATTATACAATTTAAAAAGGCATAAACATTACAAAAACTTAAGTTAATAGCAAATTTTTTTTAAATTTTTAAAATTATATAACATCTATCATTTTTTTTAAATTTTTAAAATTATATAACATCTATCATTTTTTTCAAATTTTTTAAAATTATAGCAATTATTTTATTTTCTTCAAATTTTATTTTTTTTAAATTTTTAAAATTAGATCTTCCGAAAGCGAAGAAGAAAAACTCGACCACGAAGACAAAAAAAGAAACTATTTTTACATGCTTCGTCAGCAGTCAGCCAGAGCGAACATTCATTCAAAACAAGCATAAATAAACTCAAATTTAGCGATAAACAAGTCAGTTTCCGAAATGGGCAAAACACAAAAAGAATCAGCTTAAAATGGTTAAAAATCGCACTAAAATAAGTCCAGTAAAAAAAAAGTTAAACAGCACTATTAGTTTACTGACGAGGAAATTTAGGAAAAAATAAAAAAATATATGGACAGAGAAAAATTGAACACTTTCCTTATTGACTCTAAAGAACTTAAATGGTCTTCTGCTGATAAAATTGGAACTGGTGGATATGGAGAGGTCTATAAAGGCTCTTGGCTCGGATAAGATGTGGCTGTTAAAGTAAAAAATTAAAGAAAAATATAAAATAATTTATAATAATTTAAAAACCAATATTAGGAAATAGCTAGTTTATAAAATAATTAGAAATTATTTAAAAACAAATTTTATGAAATATCTAGTTTATATATTAATAAAAAAATTAAGATAATTATTAAATAGCTTAAAAAAAAATATTAATAAATAACCTATACAACTTTAATAAACAAATTAAAATAATTTATAAATTATTTACTTTTAATAAACATATTTCATAAAAATGACAAATATTAACTTAAATTACCAGAATTTTAAATGAAATAAAAAATTTTTAAAATTAAATTAATTTCCAAAAAAAATTTTATTTTTTTTTAATTTAGTAATATGGGAAGATAAAAACCAGGTTTAGTAAAAGAAGAGCTTTTGATTTTATCAGCGAAGTTTAAGTGATAAATAATTTAAGACATCCTAACATAGTTTTATACATGGGTGTTTGTATTACTCCTACCCATTATTTATTAATAAATGAGTATTTGGAATAAGGTTCGCTTTTTGACCACATCCATATAAAAAAATCGCATATAGATATGGACAGAGTGCTTTATATAGTCGAAGATATTGCCCTAGGAATGTCTTATTTGCACGCTAGAAAAGTAAAATTAAAATATAAAAAAATTAAATTGTTTAATAATTTTAAATTTTTATTTTTTTTACTTATATTAATAAATAAAAATGAGCTAAAATAAATACTTTTTTTGCAAAGGTTTTACACTGCGATTTGAAAAGCCCTAATGTTCTTGTGGATCAGAGTTGGAACGTAAAATTGTGCGATTTTGGACTTTCGAGAATCAGAGACAAATTATAAAATAGGAAAAAACGTAAGAAATAAGGAAAAATTGGGTAATTTTGGTTCTTAAAATTAAATTTTTATTTTTATTTAAAAAATTATTTTATTTTATAAACTTTTAATCTATAAATCTTAAATTTATAAAAGTACTGTTTATTGGATGGCACCTGAAATTATGAGAGAAGAAGAATATAATGAAAAAGCTGATGTATATTCATTCGGTATAATTCTTTGGTAAGAAAATAAATAAATTTTTATAATCTAAAAAATAGAATTACTATTAATTTTGTATAAATAAATGATTAAGTTATTTTAGCTTAAATATGTATTTTTTTTTTATTTTATTTAATTATTAAATATTTAAATAGGGAGTTACTAGCTCGAAAAATTCCTTATGATAAAATGAGTTAAGTACAAATAATAGGTTCAGTTGGATATGATGACAATTTTAAATTAGAAACTCCTAAAAACGGGCCCCCTGAGCTAATTAAAATGATGGAACAATGTTTAGAAAGAAATCCAAAAAACAGACCTGATTTCTAAGAAATTGTTTCCAAAGTATAAAATATCTCTAAAAAAGGAAAATCCTCTCACAGTAATAAAATTTTTATAAGTTTATTAATAAATAATGTTTTAATATATTAAATTTCAATATTAAAAAAGATAAATATTTTTATTTAAATAATCTAAATTTATTTATTTTTATAATTTTAATTTTAATTTATTTCATTTATTTATTTATAATTTAAAATTTATAAATTTAATTTATTTTATTTATAATTTATAATTTTATTTTTTAAAAAAATAGAAAAAGTTATCCATGATTTGGTCATGTTTTTTGGAGATTGAGATTTTTAGTATTTAGATTATTGATTTATTGGGACTTTTTTGTAACTTTTAAAACTTTTTTAATTGTTTCAATCTAGGAAAATATATAAAGTATAGTTTGAACTAGAATTAATTTATTTTGATGTAATATAAAAAAATTGATTATATAACTACAGCAAATTATTAAATTATTTGAAATATAAAAAAATTTAAATATTTATATTAATAAAAAAAATGTTATCTTAATTTATTTAGTATTATTTCTATTAATTACAATATAAAGTATAAAATATATAAAGAGTGTATTAAAAATTGAATTAGGTATCTTTTATCCAAATTAAATGTTAAGAATATTTATAATAATTTCAAATATTTTTAAATTTAAATATTTCAGCCATTTTCATTTAAAAAGAAATAATTTCCTATATAAGACTATGAGTTTTCCAATTTATCTCTAACTTAAACTTAACAAAATTAAGTATATATTAAAATCTAACTAAATAATTAACTAATGCTAATAATCGCAATCTAGTAAATTAACTCAATATTCTTTTTCTTGAAATAATTAATATTAACTTAATCATTTCAACTAAGCCTTGAATAATAATAATAAAAAAAAAAAAGCAAATAATTTTTCCAATAATAAAATTAACAAAAAAAAAAGTTAAAATAAAACACAAATAATTTAAATTTAACAGAATAACAAAATTAGAAAAATAAGATATGAATCTTCGATTTGTTACAATTTCAATTGCGATAATTTTATTTTTCCAAATTTTTAGCGTTAATTGCCAAAAAGACGGAGAAACCTTAGACGAATATTTTGCAAATACAATTGCGACTTTAAAATGCAGATCTGAAGAAGACAACGTATAATTTTCGAGAGATTAAACTATAGATTTATGTGTGCATTTTATAATCGAAACTACAACTGACACTGTTGCTAAAAGAATCACTTACAGTGTTAATATAGATGAATATGTCGCCTTATATATTAATTGTAAATAAAAAAATTTAATCAAATAATAAATACAAAATCTGAACCAAACAATAAAAAATTTTTAAAAAACGTATAGTTAAATTAATAAAAAATTTTAATATACAAATAGAATATTTTAATATATAAATAGAAAATTTGAATCAATAATAGAAAATCTGGATCAACTAATAAAATTTTTAAAGTTAAATAATTTTACAGTTAAGCTAAAAAAAAATTATTTTTTTGAGTCTTATAAATGATTTAAATACTTTATAGAAAGTTTTTTAAAAATTTTTTAAAAAATTTATCATTTTTAATTTATAGAAATAAGTATTTAATTTATTTATCATTTGATTAATTAATAATTTTATTTTTTTAATTTTAGAAGCTTATAATAGTTTTAAGACAGAGTATACTGGTAGCTATGATATTTATATAGTAGCTCAAGCTTATACAAGTGCAGTTAACTCCCCTGTAACAAAATATATAGTAGATGGATTAGTATATCCTTTATAAAATTTAGTAGTTACTTTAGATTCCAAAATAACCAAATTGCAGTGGGATAACGGCGATTATACTACTTAAGAATATGATGATGAGTAAAAAAAAAAAAAAAATAATTAAAAAAAATAATATTTAAAAAGATTATAATTCTTAATAACTTTTAATTATTTTATTAAATATTTTATATTTTTTATTAATTTTAATTTCTATTTTTTTTTTTCAGAACTAAAAATAATTATGTACAAAGTGCAGAATGTGAAGATGGTAAAAATAATTGTAATCCCCAAATTTTTGTAAGTTGGATTGGAAAAGACGATTCAGGAAATTATATGACATCAGCTGGACTCAGAATGAGCAGATTTAATAAATATAACGACAAAGAATTCTGGGAAAATTCTATTGGTTACTTTGAAGGTTGAGAAAAAAATTTAAAAATTGAAAAAAATATAAAATACCAAAAATATTAAAAGAATAAAATTATATTATTTATTTAAGCAAAACAACTTTCTCAAAATTTTTGTATTTAATTATATATTAACTTTATTATTCTGCTAAATTTTTTATTCATTTATCAATATTATAATAATTTATATTGTAAGAGCGAAGTACTATACCTTATTAAACTTAACTATAATTAAAATATTATATGTTATATAAATAGTTTTAAAATAAAACATAATATAAATTAGAATTAGAATTAAAAGTAAAACTAAAATTAAAATTTAAAAGAGTAAATTTTTTTTAAATCAAAAAAATCATTATTATACAGGGTTTGATTTTTAATACAAAAAAGTGACAATTTCGTAAACCACGTCTTTTCTGAACATTTTCGATACCTAAGAATTTCGAATCAAGTACAAATAATTTCTTACTTTTTTCATAGTCTAGCTTTTTACACTCGGTAACTCGGTCATAAATTTTTTCAAGTTTCTTAATTTTTCCAATTTTTAAGGGTCGGTTTTTAATTCTCTTAACAACTAAATCCAATTTTCATAAATTACTCCTTATATAGGATTTAATTTTACCGCTATTTTATATTACTCAATTGCCTCCTCTTTCATGCCTAGTAAGTCATAAACGTTCCCCAAATTATTATAGGCAATTTCATAATCAGGCTGCAAATAAATGGCCATTTTCAGGTATTTTTTAGCCTATATTAAAATACAAAAGTATTTAAAATAAATTAATAATTTTATTTTTATTTAAAAATAAATAAATATTAAATTTTTATATTAAATATTAATTTTTTATAATAAATATTAAATCTTTATAATTAATATTAAATTTTTATTAATTTTTTTAACCTCATAAAACCTTTCCTGCATGTAAAAACAAACCCCGATATTATTATAGGGAAAAGAATAATTAGGATCTAGTTCAATAGACTTCTTGTACTTTTCTATTGCCAAATCGTATTATTTCTTTTCTTTTAAACAATTCCCCCAATAATTATAAGCAATTTAATTTCTAAATTTCAATTCAATTGCTTTTTAGCAAAATTCTATTGACTAGTCGATTTTTTGACAAAAAAAAAGAGTTTTCCCTTTCAAAGTTAACAAATCGACGTTGTCTTTAAAAATAAGCAAATTTTCGTCTATTTATTTCAAGGCTTTTTGATACATTTTCAACTCTATTAAACAAGTTATGTTTTACAAAATGGCTTCTAAATTATTGTGCTCTTTGTAAATTACTTTTTCAAAATAAAATTCAGCTATTTCGTACTCTTTAATCGACATCAGTTGTTTTCCGAATTCCAAAGATTTTTAAATGTCTTCCTTTTCGTTTTTTGGACAGTTTTCTAATTTTTCTTAATTTTCTTATTTTTCTAATTTTTCTTATTTTACTGAATTTTCTGAATTTTCGTGTTTTTCACCGTGAGAAACCTTTTTGCCACTTTCTTCATCTTCATTATCCATTAACTGCAATTTGAATTTTATTATTTATTTGTTATTGTATTTTTCTTCTTTTTTTTGCTTTGGTTACTTGGTTTCTAAATTACTCTTATCTTTTTAATCGATATTACCTTATTATTTATAAAAATTTATTGACTCAGTTTTGTTTTAAAAATAAAGCTAACTATAATTATTACTTCTTTATTATTTTTATTTATTTTTTTATTATTTTATTAATTGTTTACTAACAAATTTCTTTTTTTTTATTTTCTTTTCTATTATACCCAAATAATCAAACCTTCTAATAATTCATACTCAAATTTTTATTACCCTTAAAAGTATGAATTCAATCATAAATTAAACTACAATTAATTTTCTTATACTGCCTTTATTCATTAATATTAAAATAATATAAATTTTTCTCTACTTATTTTATTAAAATGAAAAACTTATATATAAAATGAGATAATAGGAAAAAATATTTTTTTCATTAAAATTTCAAATATTTTTATAATATATAATGTAGTATAGTATATAATATAGTAAAATATAAAAATATCAATAATAAAAATAATTAATTATTTACATTTCATTAATTTATAAATATATATATTGTGATAATTTTATATTTTAAAACTTTTTAAAATCATTGACTATATTTTTGGTAAATTGCATTCTTAAATTACAATTTTTATTTATTTTATCCTTTATATTTATTTTATTAATTATTTATTTATTTATCATATGAAAAACTAAATAAATTCCATCCAAACATCTTTTCTGAAATTTTTTTAATTTTAAGCCATATTTTTTAGTCCAACCAATTAATTAACTAAAATCTACTGTTTTTTAAATTTATTTTCTTAAAAACCTTCCACATATTTAACGTAATTTTCTAACTTTTAATTTTATTTCTCCATTTCCCTTCTATTTCTCTCGAAATGAATATTCTCTATTTATTTTCTAATTCTTCTTTATGTTATTTTAGAGTTATTTGAAATCAAGGACTTTTTATAATATACCAAAGCCTTTTCATAATCTTCCAGATTCTTTAAAAATTTACAAATTATTTAATTATTAAATTAAAATTATTTAACAATTTTTTTATCTATTTTATATTATATTTAAAAATTAAAAATTAAAAAACAAAAATTAGTTACTTCATAAGTATTTGCCAAATTATTTAGAATCAAAGAGTCGTTTGGATTTATTGTGCAGGATTTTTAATAAAATTCGATGGCTTTTTCAGGCTTTAAAAGTTCTAGGTACACATTGGCCAAATTATTGTAAACACAAGCCAATTTTAACTAATAATCTTAAATATTTAGTTCGACAAAATTTAATTTCAGCGCTTCTTGATAAATTTCTTCAGCTTTTTCTTGTTTATCAGTTTCATTGTACAAAGCTCCTAAATTTATATAAATATCTATATAACAAGGGTCTATTTTCTTCCCTTTTAAGTAATTACTAACTGCTTATTTCTTTTTACCTCTATTATAATTAAAAATTTAAATTAATATTTAATATATAAAATAAATTTATATATTAAATAAATAAAGTTTAATTTTATTTAGTCTATAAAAACTTAATTAAAAAGCAACAAATATACTAAATATAATTATTAAATAGTTAAGTATTCCGGTCTAAAATGACTTAATTATTTTTTTTGTTATTATATTTATATATTTTATTGACTAAATTTAGAATAAAAAATAAACTAATAAATTAAATAAATTATATAAATAAATAAATTACAAATCAGAAAGACAATTTGCCTTATAGTTATAAGCTTTTGCATTATTTTTATTTAGTAAAATCGCAGCGTTGCAAAATTTTAAGCCCTTTTCAAAATTTTCGAGCTTCCAGTAAATTTTGCCCAATAAACTGTGAAAAGTATCACATTTTTTATATATGTCTTTTATTTCCTTGCTTTATAAAATTTGTTCTATTAATTTTTATTACTGTTTTTCTAATAAAATATTTGATATTTCTTCTAAAAGAATTTAGTCTTAATGTCTAGTTAAAATTCTTTTGATTTATATAATTATATGTTTCATGTTTTTGTCAAAAAAATCCAGTTACCCTACTCTAGACACTATGTTTTCTCTTTCTTCCTAACTTAATTCTGATTCTATTTCCATTTCTATAAAAAAAAATTCAATATTCTTAACAAGTTTTATTATTTTTAAAATTAATTTTTAAGATTTAATTTATGCTTTTTAAAAATTTTTTTTTTCTTTATTCTTTTGATTTATTTTTTATTTTATTTTTTGGATTTTATTATTTTTCCTACAAACTTCTTTCCTATTTATAATTAACATCAAATAAACCACTAAAAATCATAAAATAATATTTATTAAATATTATCTCTTACTAAATTATTATATCAGAAGATTGTAAATAAATATTTTTTTATTTATTTGACAAATAATAAAATATAATTCCATACTATGAAATATTGTATAAATATCTGATAAATTCAGATATTAATATATAATAATAAACGAAATTTATATATAAAATAGTTAAAAAATACAAGTTTTTATTTACTTTTTAATTTAAACAAACTAAATTGTTAAACTATAATAAATATAAAAAAAACTAACTTTAATTAAAATTAATTATTACATATTTATTTATTCTCACCAATCCATAAAATTCTATAACTCAATAAAAAATTCAAAAAAAACAAATAATTAAACAATAAACAATAATCACCAAAAAAAACAAAAAAAAATAAAATAACTAACAAATAATGTACAACAAAGCGCTAAAAGAAAGAACAATAGAACAAATAAACTTTGAAAAAAATTTGTTATACGACACGCCCGCAGAAAAAAAGCTAATAAAGCAAGAAAGCATAAAAAAAATTAAAAAAGAAGAATTCAACTTAGAAATTTTCAAAATTTATCAGCAAAGTGAGCAAAAATAGGACCCTTAAACGCAAAAACTAATAGAATAGTACTAATTTTCAGATTTGCCGCCTTATTAACGAATAATTGAGCGGATTTTTGGGCGAAACTGCTTTTGCTTCTGTTTTTTGCAAATTTTTTGCTGTTTGTAAAATAAAAAAAGTAATAAACTGGATTTAAGTCTTTTTAAATCTGGTTTGCAAGATTATTTGGGAATTTTGAGAAGCTATTTGGCTTTTTCCCTTCTGCTGTTTGTTTGCTAAAGTTTAGTGGCTTATTCTTATGATAGAGAAGACTTTTTAAAAGGTTAGGCCTTTTTTTTTTTATTATTGTTATTTTTTTTAGTGTAAAAGATTGTTTTAAAAATAAAATTTGGATTATATTGTTAAGCTTTTTATTTTATTAGGAGATGAATTTTATTGGAAGGGGAATTATTCTATTTCAACTATGTTAAAGATGCAAAAAAATGGAGATTTAACTGCGAGTATGAAATACCAGGTTTGGTACTTATTAGCCCAAGGACTTTCAATTTTATCGATTTTCATTTGTCTTGTTCTACAGATTTCCCTTTACTATTCAAGTGGAAGACAGTAAAATAAAATAAAATAAAAAATTTAAAAATTTTAACTGAATATTTTTAAAAGGAATAAATACTTAATGCATCTTTGGTCTAAGCAATTCAACTGGATTATAGCCTTAATTTTTATTATTCTTTTAGCAGATATTTTTTTCACACTAATATCTTTCAACATTTTATCTGCAATTACCAGGCCTTATTATTGTTGGCAAAAAGTAAATGAGTATATAGATAACGATGGAAATTTTTATTCAAGTCCATAAAAAATGTAAAAAATAAATAAATTAAATTAAATAAAATATAATTTAAAAATAATAATTTTCCTATTTAATTAATTTTAATTAAATAATTTATATAAATATATTTATAAAATTATTTAGTTGCAACAATTACTTTATGTACTCAAATTATGTATTGATTGGGTTATTAGCTTTCTTTTTGATAGTTTTTTTCGTTTATATTTATTTTTGCTCCACAGGTATAGAGTCGAAATGGAGAGCCTGTACATAAATTAAATATGACAAAATGAATGAATAAATAGATAAAGTAAAGGAGTTTAAAAAGCATTATTTTGTTTCCTAAAAAGTGGAAGACCAGTTAAAACTCTGGCTAATTTCAATTTAACTAGGTAATATTAACTTAAAATAATTAATAAAACTAAAATAATTTTAATAAATTTTTAAAAATGTAATTTTAGAAAAATACTATGAAAATTTTACTGAAAATGAAATTACCCTAGATCAGCTTGTCTTTTTAAATAATCAAAGAACAATTTTACCATTTTTAGATAAATTAGGTATTAAAAAATTAGGAGATCAAGCCCAAATTATGATAAGTTTATCAGATGAGGAAATATTACAAAAATTTGATTTATAAGATTTAAAATAAGAGGAAATAAAAAGGCAATAAGAAGAAGAGGAATTAAAGTTATAAAATGAATTTAAATAATAGGAAGAACAAAATAAATAAGAAGAAAATTTAGATAACATAATATCCAACTAATAAAATTAACTTTAAGGATAAAATTCAATTAATAAAAATAATTTATCATAATAGTAGTAGTAACAATAAAAATTACCATAAAAAAAAAGTTAGCAAAATTAAAATAATATGAAAAATAGTTAAAATAATTTAAAAAACAGTGAATAATCATAATAAAATTAATCAAAATAAAATAAATGAAAAATATATGAAGAAAATTTTCATATATGTGTAAATTTAATTATATTAAAATAAATTCATTCTAATAATTTATTAAAAATCATTTGTAAACTATTAAAATGAATATATAACTTAATATCAATTCCAATTTTTCTCATTTATTTAATAAAATTATATTATTAATTTATATTAATTTATTATATGTGCCAGATTCACAAGAAACCTCAGTTTTATAAGTTGAATGTTATATCTCGGTTAGTATAAGTGTTTTTAACCTTATATTCTGGGGATATATCAATCATTTCCTAAATTTTTAATGCTACAGAGCAAAATTTTTTTTTTCGACCTCGAACCCCCCTAAAAATCAAAAATAAAAAATTTTTTTTAGATTTTTTTCCCGATTTTTGGGAAAATTCAAAATAACTTTTAACACGGAAGAGTTAGAAACATAAAATTACTTATGAAAATGTAGATATCTGTGAGATCTATAAGAATAAGCCTTAATTTGGTACAAGCTATAGATTTATAAAAATTTTACACTTGCTAAAATTTGATATTTTTGCAAAAATAAAGAAAATATAACATTTTATAAGATAATTCATATAAGAGAAGTAAAAATTCCAAAGAATATTAATATTAAATAAATTCATAGTAAATAATAATCAATGGGAAAAATCATTTTTAATAAAGTTCATAGTAAAACGGTATATCGATTTGAAAAATAAATATTTTTGCTTTTTAGGCAATTAAGATAAACTTTGAAAAGACCAATTTTTGGAACAGTCTAAAAAACCCAAAATTTGTACTAAATTCTGTTTAAAGTTTATTTGTCAAAAAAATTAAAAAATATTAATTCCAGAAATTTCAGAAATGCTAAACATTTTTAAATTACATATTTTTTTCAATTTCACAAATAGTGAGGATTATACAAATTTTTTATTATTAATACTACAATTGAAAATTTTATAGCTCTACAGTTTAATTTATTATTTAAATTTTTGTAAAAAAAAAGTTTTAAATTAATTGTAATAATGTTTTATTTCATTGTTGTAGAATATATTCAACGTCCATCTATTATCCAACACCAAGCTATATTTTATTTGGGAAAAAAGATAGATTGGGTCTATAAAGTTAATATAAATAAAATTAAATACAAATACTTTTTCCATAATATTAAAATGGAAAAAATCACAATTTTACTCTTATAAATTTACAAATTAAAATATATGTATAATTCTCACTTTTTGTGAAAATGAAAAAAATATGTAATTTAAAAATGTTTAGCATTTCTGAAATTTCTGGAATTAATATTTTTTAATTTTTTTGACAAATAAACTTTAAACAGAATTTAGTACAAATTTTGGGTTTTTTAGACTGTTCCAAAAATTGGTCTTTTCAAAGTTTATCTTAATTGCCTAAAAAGCAAAAATATTTATTTTTCAAATCGATATACCGTTTTACTATGAACTTTATTAAAAATGATTTTTCCCATTGATTATTATTTACTATGAATTTATTTAATATTAATATTCTTTGGAATTTTTACTTCTCTTATATGAATTATCTTATAAAATGTTATATTTTCTTTATTTTTGCAAAAATATCAAATTTTAGCAAGTGTAAAATTTTTATAAATCTATAGCTTGTACCAAATTAAGGCTTATTCTTATAGATCTCACAGATATCTACATTTTCATAAGTAATTTTATGTTTCTAACTCTTCCGTGTTAAAAGTTATTTTGAATTTTCCCAAAAATCGGGAAAAAAATCTAAAAAAAATTTTTTATTTTTGATTTTTAGGGGGGTTCGAGGTCGAAAAAAAAAATTTTGCTCTGTAGCATTAAAAATTTAGGAAATGATTGATATATCCCCAGAATATAAGGTTAAAAACACTTATACTAACCGAGATATAACATTCAACTTATAAAACTGAGGTTTCTTGTGAATCTGTCTCATATATATATTATATAAATTAAATTAACAAAAAAATTAAATTTTAGCTAAAAAACCTAATAAATTACAAATAAAATCTTATAATCATTTATTATTTTAAATACTAGTCCCAAATTTTAACTTACTATCATCAAAATTGGAAATTTAGTTGATTTTTTTCTTTTATTTTATCCCTTATTTACCAGTTCTTAAAGAATTACTTGGTTATTATTATTATGTACTTTAGGGATTTTTTTTTTTTTATTTTAATTTTCTTTTAAATCTAATTAAAGCTTATTAATCATCTTAAGCAGTCATTATATTTCTTTTAAACCCTTATTCTCTTTTTTCTCTTAAAATTTCCTTTCTAATCACTTCATATTCAGCTGTTTTTTTCATTTCTTCTATTTCTTAATAATATTTATTCAAAGCTTGTTCATGTTTTTATTCGATTTGATACAAATCAGGGTCCACCTCAAATTTTTCAAATATTTCTTCATCTTACAAACTTTCTTGTATTTTCAACCTATCAGACTTTTTATAAATCTTCAATTTTTTAAACATTCTTTCTAAAAGATCTTCATTTTTTCTTAAGAAATTTAAATTTAAATTTATTAATAAAATAATGAAAATATAAAAAAAATAAATAAATTTACTATATAAAAACTAAGGTTGTCAAATTTAAATCCTATTCTTCAAATCTCTTATAAAAATGCAGTAGTTAAATTGACTTTAACCATCCACAAAGCTGATCTCTTTCATTTTAAAAATACATGTAATTCTATTGAATAATTTTTCTTTTTTATCTAATTTATTTTTCATCAAAAAAACTTTAAAAAATTCCCTAATTAGTATCTAATTTCTTTGTTTAACTTACAGTATAAAAAATAAAAATTGCCAAAATAATTCCCAAAACTAAAATAAAAGCTAACAAATTTTATATATAAAAACTAGAACAATGTTCTCCTTCTTTCATTTCATTCAACCAGTTGCCCTTATATAAAAATTTCAATTTTTTTAATATTTATAATTAATTTTTAAATTTTTCTTGTTTTTTTTTACATTTTCGTCGGTTAAAATTACATTTTTTCCTTCAATATCCGAACAAGCAAAAGGTCTTTTAAGTAAAGTAAGATAACCATTTCCTAAAATAAAAAATAACACACAAACTAACAAAATAATAAAAGAAAAAATCTTGAATTTTTAGAATTTTAAGGTCCATATATAAAGCTTATATCTATTACTACATTAAAAAATAAAAAATAAATATTTTTTAATTTAATTTAATTTTTTATTTAAAATATTATAAATATTTTTAAATTTAATTGAATATTTTTTAATATTATAATTTTATTATATTTGCAATTTTTTTTTTACTCTCTCAAATCTGAAAAATAAAATGAAACTTGTAACAATAAATTAATAAAAATCAAAAGCAACAAAAGTCCCAAAGAAATTTAAAAAAATAAGTATTATTATTCGGAAGCTAAAACGCTTTCATCTTATTGCTTTTCATAAATATCATTTTTATCATATTCAAATACTAAAACTTACATATCACCTGTAAAAAATAATTAAAAACATGTTAATTCATTAATTTATTAGTTTAATTATTGGTATATTTAATTATTAGTTAATTAATTGTATAATCATAATGAATATATTTTTTTTAATTTTTTTATTTATTTTACCTTAAAAAAATTCCTAACTTGAGCCTGCAAATCCCTATCTTATAACAAAAAAAATGAAAAAAATACATATCCAATATATATAAAGGATTGTTTATTCTACATTTTTAAAGTCAGGACCCTAATAAAAAAATAAATAAATAAAAATTTAAATAAAATAATAAATTTTTCAAATTTTTAAAAAGTTAATAATTTTTAAATTTTTTAAAATTAAGCACCTAAATGCAAGCACGAATTGTATTGGAAATTTATTCTTCTTACTATTTTTTTTTCTCTTTTTTTTCTAAGAAATAACCTCTGTCTACTTTATATTTCATTTATTCTCTAAAAATTTATTATTCTTAGCCTTTTTTTAAAACTTGTTAAGTGAAAATATATTATTATTCTTAAAAAACGTTTAAATCCACTAAATTTTATTTGTAGTCCCCTTTTTTATCAATTGCAACTTTTTTCTCAACTTAAGATAAAATAGAATCATTAACAATCACTTCTTCTAGATTTTAACTTTTGTTTTTTTTTTATTCATTTTCTATATTTTCAGTATCTTACAAATTTTATTTTTTGTTGATAAATTTTCTTTAAATATTTTCATTTAATAATTATTATTATTCATTTTCATCACCTTACCCGCCGTAATCCATTTCCGAATTAATTAAACTACCAGATACTTTTATTCCAACCTAATAAAATATATTACATTTATTACTTTTTTTTATTTTAAAATTGGTTTTTACATTTATTCTTTTATAAATTTATTTATTTGAATTTTATTACTTAAGAACTTGACTATGCTAAACTGTCCATATTTAAATTTTCTGATTCTATGACTTAGTCTTATATAATTTAATCATTGATATTTATGCTTAATTAGCCGACATTATCGTCTTCATACCTTTAATTTTTATTATATTTTATAGAAAATTTTTTATATTTAATTCAAAATAATTAATTATTTTTTTAATAATAAAATTAAAAATTACCTTCCAAAATCTTAACCACTATTTTTTAAATTAAGATCATTACTTCCGTCTAATTACTCTGATCCTTAATCTGACTCATAATCTCCGATATTTTAAGCTAAATATTACTCTTTACGCTCAAAATTTCCGTAACTTTTAAAATTTTCTTAACTTTCTTTCATGTCCAAAACCTCATCATTCTAACTTTAATTTCTATCCAAGTAAAGTCTAATTAATAATAATATTTAAAATAAAAAACTTTTAATAATTTATGTATAAATAAATAAAAAATAAAGTAAAACAATTATTTATTTATTTATTCTTAAATTTAAAAAAATTACTAGCTATTTCTGAAAACTGCAGTGGAATTATTTTTCGACGGTTCCGCTAAAGCCTTTAATTCCTCAGTTATTATCAAATCGTCCCAAATTTTTTTGTTATTTTCGTCTATTTTATTAATAATTTCTTCTTATTCCAATTCTTCATCGCTTTCTTCACTTTCTTTATTTTAAAAATTTTCTTCTTTTTTTTTTAATTCCATTTTTGCCTTTCTTATTGACTCTTCGTCCTAAATTACTTAAAAATAACCGTCCAAACTCGCAATTACTATATAACCATTATCTTTATGATTAATTGCGAAACTGCTTAACTAGTTTAAAGTTAATTAAATTTTTACATATTTATAATAAAATTTTATATATTTTATTTTGATAATTAATAAGAAATATATACTAATTTATTATAATATGAATAAAATTAATTTGAGTAAATTATTATTACTTCATCAAACTGCTACGGATGAGAAAAAAAAACACTGTTTCCACTTTATATATCCCATGCTTTTAAATATCTTAAATTTTTTAAATAATTTATATAACTTATAATTATTATAAATTTATTTAAATTTTATTTAAAATATTTAAATTTTTTTTTTACTAATCGCAACCAATTGAATAAATAAACCTGTTACAAGACTAGGAAAATGAAATTTATTTAACTTTTTTTTAATGAGCTTCTCCCGTATCCCAGTAATTTTTACCGTTTTTAGGGTCCCAAAGACAAATTAGGCTGTCTTCGCCCGAGCTTGCCAAAAATTTGCTGTTGTAAGGCGAAAATTACAAACAAGTAATTTTTTTTTTATGCTTTTAAAAAATCAATTTTCTATTCAAATCCTATTCACTCACATTGTGTCCACTTAAAGAGTAAATATGAATTTCAGGTATAAAAATACTTACTAAATCTAAATCTTCTTAGTCACTTTCCTAATTTTTAGGCTTTTAATTGGCTACCTTTTTCATTTACTTTTTTTTTTATAAAATTATTTTTTCTTCTACAGTTAGTCCTAAATTTTCTTGTTAATTGTCGTCGATTTCCTTAAATTCCTGGTTTTATTTCTTTTTTTTTAAAAAATCTCTCTAATTTTTGCTTTTGTTAAAAGGCTCGAAATCCATTAATTGTTGAAAACTCATTTGAATATAGTACCCAGTTGCAGCGGCCAAAAATACTCCCTTTGGACATATAGTTACTTTATCAATTACACTTTAAAAATGGCCTTTAAAATTTAATAAAATTGTAATTTTTATTTTTATTTATATTTAAAAAAATAGAAAATTTTTTACTAATAACTTGTCTGGGAATTAATCTTAATTAAGAGTTTCTATCTTAACTCTGCACGAAACCTTATTTAACAGGGATTTTAATGTCCCAAAGAACAATTTTATTGTCATTGCCACCAGAAACTAATAAACTGTTATTTTCATTAAAACACATAGTGCTAGCCATTTCCTCATGTTCTCCTGTTAAAATTCCCTAAAAAAATTAGATAGATTAAATTTAAAAAATTTTTTATTATTATTTTATTTAAATTAAATTAAAATTAATAAAAAATATAAAAATATCTTATTTTTCAATACTCTTAGTTCTAACATTGGTTTTTGGACGACAACATTTATCTATTTTTTTAATTTGCTAAAATTTTTTGCTTCTATAACCTCTCCTACCACAATTTTATACAGTTTTATGCTTTTATCATAAAAAGAAACTGCTAAAAATTCTCCGTCTTTTGTGAATTCTAATAAAATAAAATCGAAAATAATAAGTAATAAATAAATAATAAATAATAAAATAAATAAGTTTTTAAATAATAAATAAATAAATTAATTTAATTTTTTATTAATAAAAACCCTTACCTACACACAAAAAGCCTGGCAAATTCATATCTATTTCCTGCAAAATTTCTGCATTTTCACAACTATGTACTAATATTTTTTAGTCCAAATAACTAACAGTTGAAAAAAATTTTCCGTCTTTTGAAAATTAAATGTGGTCAATTACGCCTTTGTGCATTTTGAATCTTCCTGTAGTTGCGTCTCCAAAAAGTCTTAAATTTTTTTTTTTTTAAATTTCTTTTTCTGTTTATTTAATGAGCATTTATTCATTTTAAAGAAAAAAATTTTATCTCATATCTCTTAAAAATGAGTAATTTTATTAATTTTAATTTTTTTTTTGTACTTGATTTCTGTATTTGAAAAATATATTAAAATAAAATATTTTGAATAAAATAGGAGTTTAATTATTCTGAAAAATCTAAAACACTTAAAATAAGTGAAATTTAAATAGTAACTTTTAATTTTAAAAAATAAAAATTATATATAAATGAGCAAATTTTAATTTAATTAAATTATTGTAATTATTAATATTTTTAGGAATATTTAAAATGAATTTTTAAATTTTTTAATATTAGTTCCAATAAATTCTGAAAAGAGTAGCCAATTAATTGAATAATAAATTAATTCTTATATTATATTTTATGAGTATAAAATAAACAAAGTAATATTATAAAAATTAATAAAAACCAAACTATTTTCATAAATTTTTCAATTAAGGAAAATTTCCGAAAATTTTAGAATAAAATAGAAAAAAATAATAATTTCAGCAAATAACTATTCTTAGATTTGATTATCATTCAAAATTCCTTATTATTAATCAAAGAAAGAATTAAAAATTCAAAGTTTAATTACAAATTTATTAATTTTAATATTATCAAATAATCACTAATTATAATAAATTGAGCAAAAATTAATAAATAAATATTTAAAAACAAAAAAACAAAAACAAACATTATTTAAGATTAAAAACTTTTTAATTTTAAAACCTAGTTATAAATTTATAAATAAAAAATTTTACTTTCTATAATTAAAAAGCAAATAAAAAAAATGCAGTAAACAAATTTACAATAAGTTCCTGAAAAAATTATTAACGAAGACGAATAAAAGTCTTTTTCTTTAAAAGATTTTAAAATAGATTATAAACAGTATTCTTTTGCCTCTTTGCTTTTATTTACTGAAGATAAGTATTTCGAAAAGGGTAAATAAATTAAGAAAAATTAAATAAAAAATTTAGTTTTTAAAATAAAAATATAAAATATAAAATATTTCAATTATTTTCATATAAATTTAAGGATTTTATTTGAATAATTTTTTGTTTACATTTTTTATTTTTAATTATTATTATTTTTTAAATAATTCTCAATTTTTAAATTTTGTAGGATTTTCAAATTACAACGCTGTAGAAGAATTTTACAGGAAACTTCTTTTAGAAGATTATAATATCGACATGTTGTTACACGCAGTTTATGAGCGAAAAAATATGAAATATGAAGAATTATTTAAATATTGTGTAGACAACAAATCCATAGTAATTTGTTGTATAGATGAACATTTTACGGCTTTTAATTTGCTTTCCAAAGACGCTTTGATTTTCTACGACCCTTTAAGCAGCGACTTAAAATATATTTCTGGCTCCGATAACGTCGAAAAATTCACCATTTTTCACCTTGTAAAATGTAAATATGGAGACTCTGGGCACATATCAGAATAAAAGGATTATTACACTGGTAAAAATAATTAACAAATTAATTAAAATAAAACTGATTTATAAATTAATAGTAACTTTAATTAAACTTTAAATTATTTAAACAAAATATGTTAAAATTTTAAAGTTAAAAAAATATTTTAAATTATAAATTATAAATATATATTTTTTTATTTATTAATTTAGGAAGTGGGACAAACAGTTTAAGAAAGTGTATTTATGCCACTTGGAAAACTATTAACGACACAACTTAAGAAAGATTTATGTACTATATGCGAGAAAAAAATTTGCATCTTGGTTTAAAAGAGTACTGTTTAATAAACAGCAGAAGAAACCCCAAATAAATGTCCACTTAATTAACTGGAAATACCTGTTATTTTTAGTCTTATTTATTTTGTTTACTAATGAAAGTTTGTCAGCCCACAATTTAAAAAGGCTCTTCTGATTTACAATGTGCAAATGAAGCACTTTTAAAATAAATCACTTTGGATATGGCCAAATATACTTTGGATTTTTACTTTAAAAATTCTCTTATAAGACCTTATAATAACTCTAATATCATTATTGATTACTATAAATATAAATTAAGTGGGTACTTTTAACTTTTTTTAAATTATGTGTAATAAGTAAATTATGAAGTAGATTATGAAGAATAGTATAAAAATCTAGTTAAATTTCTACTCGAATAGCCAGTACACCAAAAATTTGATAAAATAACAGGCGAGGAAAAAATGGAGTCCACTCCAAATACCAAGTAGCTTCAGTTAATAACTAATACAAATAATGCAAGAGAAAGACTTTTTATGTATAATTGTAAACTTAAATAAATTAATAAAACTTTTATTTTATATTTAAATTTAGTTTTTTTTACATTAATTTTTAATATTTTCAAGACTACAAGTACCGACCGGCTAATGTGACCTTTGCTTTTAATACCTATATAACTAGAAAATTATCAGGATTTAGCGAATTTAACGCTTTGCGAAAAAACACACTTTTATTAATTTACGATAAAATTCAGAAATTTTTACAATCTTCGCCCTAATTAAGAAACTAAATAACAAAATACAGAGACTATTATTTTATGCCTTCTTATGAAATTGGACAATAAGAGCTAATAGATTTGCATTTTTACACTTATTTATTAGACTACTGTTCAATTAGCAAAGAAAAAGAGGATTTTTTACAAGAATTAGTTGAAATAGTAGCTAAAGTGAATTCTGAATTTTTACCTACTTTTAGATTTTCTACTTAAAAATCTTCTTCTTATGAAAAAATTATGAGCTAAAAGGATTTCGAAAAAAATAAAGAATATAAATCCCAATTTTTAAGGTATTTTATGTCTGCTGCTTATTTGTCTACTTATTGTTCTTTGGGATTTGACGATTTTAACCCGAAAGAAAAAGATGTAACTTGTCTTACTTAATCTGTTTTTTATGACGCTGAAATGATGAGAAGGTAAATGTATAGAATGGAATTTGAATTCGAAAGAGAATGTGTAAATTAAATGGCCAAAAATACTCTTTAAAAATACCTTTCTATCGTAATTTAATTAATTTATTTAAAAATTCTATTTTATTTTTATTGCTTTTTTATTTATATATTTATTTTAATTGAAGATGGATAACGATCAAAATATGAAACAATAATATCACGTATAGATTAATATAGGAAAAGGAATAACATACAGTAAGTATAATAATTTGTTACATTTTGTGAATGTAGTGGACAAATATTGGAACAATCCTGATATAAATTACATTTAAATTTTTGGAAAAGATGTAAGAAATGTTTTAGGATTTTTATGTCAAAAAATAATTTTTTCCGACCACCATGATTTTTACCATTACGGGCACATAGAACACGATTAAGGATATTATTAAAATAAATAAGATCTTTTAGTTTCAAATAACAACAATTTTGTTTAGCCTTTAGTTAGTATGGCCAAAAGAGATCCAGTTCACAACTTAGTTATTTCGGACAAAGTTTATGAATATAAATATATTAAAAATATTTTAATAAATTTCTTAAAAAACAAATAAAGCTAGTTAAAAACCGATGATGAAGTTCTGAATCTCTGTCTTTTGAATTTGATTCTAGATTTCGGTCTTTATGATGAATATGCTTCTTACTTAAATATTCCTTATCTTAAAAGAAGTAACGGAGATCTTATTGATAAAAAAGAACTTTAAATTCAAATTTCAAACACTATTAACGAAATGGATAAAAAAAATAAAGAAGCAATTTAAAGATCCAAAATTGAAAATTTAATAAATGAATGTTCCCACAAGTTTATTGTTAATGCCCATTTGAGCCAGAGATCCGAAGAATTTGAACTCATGAATATGTAATTTCTTTAATTTCTTTAAATTATTTAAATTAATAAATTAATATTATTAAGTTAAAATTTTTATTTTTTTATTAATTAAAATTTATAAATAAAAGCATGAATCAAGACCAAATTTACTAGACTTATATCGCTTTATGTAAAATTTATATGAGTCTTTGCCAAATAAACAAATCAGTTGAACTAGACTATTATAAATTGAAATGTGAAGACTCTTATAAAATAATTATTCCCGTAAATTATTCTCCCGCCACTTCTAATTATTTAGACAAATTGACTCATAAATATAATTTTTACGAGGAAAATGGATTTTTATGTTATGATAATATGCAATTTTTCAATATTTCCAAATCATAACCTGAAATTAATCTTTTTAAAATCAAATTATAATCTCAAAAGCCCTATGAAAGCATGTACAGATACATAGAAATTTCTAATACTTTCGAACTAGATAATGATAAAGACGTTGTTTTCGTGGCAGGAAACACAATTGTGCTACACAACGATTTGGGTAATATAAAAATAATTAAAAAATAATTTAAAAATAATTTAAGAATAACTAAAAATTATTTAAATTAATTTTATATTTTATCAATTTAATTTTTAAATTATCTTTTTCTAACTCTAAAGGAAAACTTAATTTGACCCTTAATAATATTCCTATCGAATACGATTTGGTTTGTTTCAACGAAGCTATTTCTTTGGTTCCTTGTTTTAAATATAAAGACGCTGAAAATAAAAAATCTGATGTTGCTTTAATAACTTCTCCTCACATGTACTATCACGTAGATTCGGCCGGACAATTTAACGAAAATTATTATGGAATGAAAGAAGAATTAATTGAATTAATTTTTATTGAAAGAAGTTTCACCGACCTTAATGACAATTTATAATTTAAATAGTATAAACTTTCAGAACTTACCATAGAAAGTAAATCCGTTTTTTATTTCCCACACTACTTATTGCAGCCTTAAAATCAAGATTAATTGATTTCTTTACTGGATTTAGCAATTAAATTTAGAAATATTTCGTTTTTTATTTATGTTTTCTGGCTTTTTAAAAGAACTTATCTTTCAGTCAGTTTTAAAGTCAGAAATGAAAATAAAGTAAAATTAATTACTGGACCCTGGTACCAAGCCCTTCTTTACGCTTATTAGGGCGAAGAAAATAAAGAATATGATTTAATTCTATAAAAACAATTCTTTCAAATTAACTAGTTTAAAGAATTGCCTTTAACTGATTTTGTTAATAAAATTTGCGAAAATTTTACCACTTACTAACAACATCTCGACGACGGAACTCCTCAAATCGTTCCTACACAAAAATAAAAAAATTTCATAGAAAAAATTATCAAAGGCGAAGAAAGTTTCTACTTTAGCGAGGTTGGTTCTGGAAAAACTAAAGTAATTTTACCTATTTTATGCCAAATGTTCTTATCTAATAACCTTGAAACCCACAAATACCTTTCTAAATTTAACAATAGCTAAATAAAATCAACTTTATTTGTGATTGTTCCTGAACATCTCGTTTTGGACGCACAAAGCTAAGTTTACAGATACTGTTTGAATTTAAATTTTAGATCTGATTACAAAATTTACGATGACGTATTTTACTTGAAACATAAAAAAGTTGATATAGATCCTAAATAAAAAAAAATATTTATTACTTCTTTTAATTAATTCAAAAAAGCTTTAACTGATGATGTAATTTAAGATAAACTTTACAGTAAAAGATAAAATATACAGTTAATTATTGACGAAGTCGATGATTTCTTAGATAGAGACAAATTGGTTTTTAATATTTGTTCTAATAAAAATAATGATTTCTAGAAAGATATATTGGAATGTTATTACCAAACTTCTTATTAGGTTTACATGGAATTTAAAAAGTCTTAAATTGAGCAAAAAAAATTAAAAAAATAATAACAATAAAATGGGAAAAAAATGGACATTGAAGAAGAAGAAAACTAAGAAAATGATGACTAAATTTTAGAAGAAGCTTAAAATTTAAAAAAAATTGACTTTTCTGATTTCCCTAACAAAGATTATTGGGAACAGCTTTTCAATAAATTCTTATAAATAAATGAAGAAATTCAACATAAAAGCAAATCCATAAATAAAAGTAAGATTATTTAATTTAAATTTTTATATTTTTATTTATTTTTTTTAAAATAAAGGTTTCGGAATTTTCAATGAAAATACACTTAAACACTGTACCAACATAGCTCATGATATAGAGGGTTATAAAGGACTGATAGCTAGACCTTATGAATCTGTTAACAGAGGTATTTAATCTAATTTAATCAATTTAAAATATTTTACTATAATTTAAGAAAATATTTTAGATAAAATAATATTAAAAATCATATAATAATTTAATTTTTAATATAAATTAATTAATTTTATGTTGAAAATTTGAAAATAAAATTTATAAATATTTTAATTTAATTTAAAGGAATGTCTGGTTCTTACTACAGTGACGTAGAAAGAACGATATTTTTGACTTATTACATTTTAATGGAGGACACTGAGAAATACAACGAGCTTTTTTAATAAGAAAGAAAAAATATAACTTTCGAATTTTACATGCATTATATTCACTAGCACCATTTGGACTACGACGATCTTATTTACGGAAGAACGACTTTAGTTTAGCTTATAAAGAGTCACCCCGGGGTAAAATAGGGACTAATTAAGTTTTTGTACTAAATAATTTTAAGAAAAATGGAAATTCACGACAAATCTAGGTCAGTAAATTCTGTCGACGTTATTTTTAATTTTGACTGCACTGGATTTACTGGCACGCCTTTTATTGACAATTACCCGACATTTTAGTATATTATTAAGGGACAAACTGATAAAATTCCTGATTTAATTAACAGAGATTTTTATTTACACTCTAATGATCCTAATAAAGACGAATTATATAAGTAGAAATTTGTTTAATTTTAGGGAGACAATAATAATATTATGGTTAAATATGTTTCTTCGGAGTTTATCTAGGAAATGGATAAAGAATCCTAAATTTTAGAGGCTATTTTCTCTAAGTAAAAATAATAAGACACCGATTTTAATTGTATAGTCGACCTTTGCGGAATTTTTAAAAGAATAACTATGCATGGAGTTAGAAATGTTCTCAGAAATATATATGGAAAACAAAAATTCAAATACATTTACTATATTGACCAAGTAATTTTTATTTTATAAAAAGATAAATGAAATAATTTTTATTTCTTTTATTTAAATTTCATATTTTTTTAATTTAGATCACTTGTTCTGATAGAATTTTATTTGTGGAAAATGATAATGATATATAATATGATGACGAATTCTGTAAGTACCTGGTGAATTAATACCAAGAAAAAGCTCCTGAAAAAATATTTTTCTATATTGATAACAGAAATGTTATAGGAAAAGATATTCCTTTCCAATTAATTTTTAAAAAAAAATTCGATTAGCCTTTGATTTACAGATCTTTAGTTGTAGCCCATGATATAGACGATTTCTCGAAAATATGGTAAGCTATGGGAAGATCAAGAACCATGAATTATACTTAGTTTATTATTTACAAAAATGGTATTTAAAACTTTTATAAAAATTAAAATGGAAATTAAAATTAAGAACAAACTATGGAAATTGAAAATTAAAAAGAATTCACAAACATGCAAAACTGTGAAATTACTAAATCTTATTATATAAAAAATTGTGATAAAAAAGTTATCGGAAATATTTCGTCCATCTACCAAACTTTGATCGCCATATACAATCTCTCTTAAAAATAATTCTACTATAATAATAACATAATAAATATTTTCCTCTTAAAAATGAATGGTAAATTTAAATTTAAATTTAAAAATGGTTATCTAAATTTAATAAATATAATTTAACTTACTATATTAATTAAATAAATAAATAAAAATTAATATAATTTATTAAAATTTTTAGGAACAATTTAAAAACTGCTCTACTAACACCAAAAAGAGATAATAAACAACGGACTGGGTCAAAATCAAAAAAAAACAATTCTAAGCAAAATAATAAGCGACAAACTAAGAGTGCACCCCTTACTTTCTCAAAACGAATAAATTTCGCAAGAAATCGATTTCCAGCTTTTAAATAAAATCGTAGACAATTTGATTCTTTACAAATTCGAGCAAAATTTCCACTAAACAGAATCAGAGGAACAAAAATAAGCCTATAATTTGAGCGAAAATATAGTGAAATTTTTATCAGGTTAAGAAGAACACATAATGGAAATTTCCTACACAAAATAACAATAAAAACAAAAACAAAATTAAATGAATAAAAACCAAGATTCGGACACAATTTTGCAGTTTTCCAAAGACAAATAATTGCCAATTGCGATTACAGTTCCTGATTATTTTGAATTTACTAAAATTTCACAAAAAAATAATTATTCGGACTCAGTTAAAAATCTTTTGAACGTGCCACTTTTGAACAAAGAAATTGCTCTTATAAAATACAATTGCCCTGAAGGCTAAGAAAAAACTATAAGAGTTTTTCCAACTGTCTAATTTTTGTACTCTCTTTATATTAATCCTGATTATATAGACGTTGAGGAAATTAAAAATTATTTGAGTTTAATCAAAGATTAGTAAAAAGAAATAGACCATTCTAAAATCAGATCTTACTTTATCCAGCATATCTAATAAAAAAATAAAAATAATAATACTTCGAATAAAATGCTTGTCGAAGAAAACTAACAAGAAGACCTATAATTTTAAAAAAAATAAAGTCTTAGCAAATTAGACTAAGTTAAAAAAACTCAAGTTACTTTATAAAGTAACGGCGATTCTTCTTTCGAAGAAGAGAATAATTTGGATGAAGAATAAAAAAATAATAATAATAATGATAGTTAATTTAAATTAAAAGCTTAAGAAAAAAAAAAATTACTTTATTATAAGAGTATAAAAACTCTTGTAAATAATATTAAGTAAAATCCTTAATTTACGCTTTATTGTGTGGATGAAGGAACTTTTATTGTGGGCATGAAAAATCAGTTTTCCGCTTTTGATATAAGTAAATTTGCGCTTTCTAAATTCGTGCATTATGTTACTGATGAAACGGGGCATGTTCTTTATAATAACGAAAAATGCTCTAATTATTTGGGCTAAGCTCATAAATTGCCCTCTAATTAATAAAGACACTAAATTAACCCTTATAATCTGGATTTGTACATATTTTTGGACAATTTGACTAAACAAGAACTCGCTTTTAATGTGGTTAATACTTATTATACTAATCCTTAGGCTATAGAGAAAGGATTGTAAGAATATAGTGGAGAATAGGGAGAAGGATTTATTTGCTGGAGATTTATTATGAGAAAACTTTAGAAAATTTTAAACACTAATACAAATAAGGATTAATAATGAATGATAAAAAATTTATGAAATTTTTTACGTTTTATTTCAATTATAATCAGTTGTACTTTATTTCTCTATTCAATTTTAATATATTGTATTTTTATCTTATTTTAGCAGAAATATTTAAGTAAATTTTATAACAATATATTGTAAGAAATTTAAAAATTTAATTTAATACTCATTTTTCAGTACATTATGAATATTCATTTTTAAATAATTTTATTTTAAAATTAATAACATGTTTTAAAAATAAAAAACACTATTATAATTAATTAAATAATTATAAGTTTATTACCATAGAATTCTTTCCATCAATTAATTAAATTTTCTAATTAATGCATCTGAACAAAAATGAAAATATCAAATAAAAATCATTTCAAAAACAATTTTAGAAAGGACAGTTCAATTAAAAAAACGAGCATTGTCAAAAATCTCTCAGAAAATTAAGCCTACACAAAAAACTACAACGTAAAAGTCATTTCCTCTACTAACACGCCCAAAAACCTTAATTTTTAAAACTAAATTTCAAATTTTAATTTAAATTAAAACTAAATTCAGGAACAAGAAAATCAAATTAATTTGTAAAAATAAATAAAAAAATAAATAATTGCATCATAAAGACTTTTAGCTAAAGAAATAGAACAGGTACCAAAATTTATTTTATTTAATATTTCTAAAAAAAAAAAAAGGAATTTAAAAAACAAATAAAAAAAATACATTAAATTTAATTTAATTTACATTATCATAGGTTTTCAATTTTATATATTATTCGAATTTTTAAAATTTTTTAATTTTTATTATTTAAAAAGTAAAATGGAGATATAAATAATTTAAATTGCTTTAAAATTGCTTGCTAAATTAGTTTGCTTAATACAAGATTGTCTCAAAATGCAATGAAATTCGACAATTATTAACTGGCTGAAGATTATTTGTTAAAAGCATAATAAATGATATAATTGGATAGATAAGATTCTAATTGGACTTAATACGAAGATTATCATTTTTAAAATATAAGTATTTCTGTATAATTGTCAAATGTTTACAAAAAAATGAAATACTTAAATTAAAGTTTGAGTATTCTTTAAAAAGCAGTTTAAGAAGCCGAAAATTCACCCATTATTTTAACTATTCTTTAAAATCCCGAATCTTTTATTCATATGGCTTATTTTTAATTAGGTAAATAATAATAATAACAAAGCTAATATATATATTTCAGTTTTTTATTAATTTCTATATTTATTTAGTAAAAAAAATGAAACTGTTTAAATTTAAAATAATTAATTTATAAAGGGGAGCTTTGTTTTTATAGTCAGTAATATGAAAAAGCCGTAGATTATTATACCAGTTGTATAAACACTATTAATGAGCTCCATGTTCTGCAAAAGACATAAAAGCTAAAATAAGTTTAAAATTAGTCATTTTATTAAATGGGTAAATCTTTTTTAGAACTAAATGAAAACTAAAAAGCACTTGAATGTATGAAAGAAGCTTATTAGGAGGGACAGTAAATATATGACCCTGAAGATATAAGACTTTTAAAATATAAATAAAAATACGAATAATTGAAAAATAAGTTGGAATTTGAACAACTTTTAGACGATGATTCTAATTTGTCCTTTTAGTAATTTGCAGAATAGGCTAATAAATAAAATAATAAAATTCAAAATTCCAAAATACACCAAAATCAATACTAATCTTAAAATTCAAACTAAAACTAAAACTTATAAAAAACTTTAAAAAAACATTCCCCCGCTAATAAAAAATTGACTAATATTTCTGAAAAAAGTAAAAATACAAACCAAAGTTTTCAAAATAATAATAATAGTTATAATAATCTTCCTTTAAATTAAAAATAATAAAACAAGGATAATTAAATTTTAAATGCTTAAAGTTTTTCTCAGTATAACAATAAATTTAACAAATTTGGCTCCCAAAATTACAAATAAATATAAAGTAACAGTCAAATATAACTTTAAAATTAGGATTTTTAATGTAATTAAATTTAAGAAAATTACAACCAAAAACTCAAAAATTTATTTTAGTTTTAAAATTCTTAGCTAACGAGGCACTAAGCTTCTTTACAGCAGCACACATAAAGAGTTTAACTTGCAAATAATTTTTTAGAAAATAATAATTATAATAATAATTTGACAAAAAAAAGAAAGTTTAAACTTTCGGAAAACACTAGTTTCAAAAATATTTTATCTCCAAATTCTTCCACTTTAAAGTATTTAAAAATTATAAAATTTTTTAAAAAAATTAATTATTAATAAATTTAAAATGTAAAATAAATTTTATAATTTTTTAATTGAAAAAATAATTTTTAATTATTAGGTTTTTTCAGCATGCTTAGGAAGAAAATTTAAATTAAAATTAAAATTAAAATTTAAATTTAACTAATAAAAAAAGAAGTCTTATCAGAACAGAAAGTCTGTAAATTAAGGTGAATTCTTAGCAAAATCAGTCAGTTACAAATAAAAAAACGAATTAGTTTCCTTTTTTTTAAAATTAAAAACAAGAATTTTAGCAATTAAATTTTTAACAAAGACCATAATCTTCAAAATTGCCTTAATTTTCTGAATAAAACAATCTTAATTAAAGTGACAGAAATTAAAGTCAAAAACACTTTTAAAATTAAAAAATGAGTATAAAATAATAAAAATCATAATAGCAATCATTTTTTAACAACATATAAAATAAATAATAGTTTAGGAAAATAAATCATAATAAAAGTAAGAGTCAGTAAATTTTGAATCCTCATTTTTATGGGGTGATTTGGGAAAATAATTAAGAGAAAAAGTAAAAATAAATAAATGATATAAAAGCCATTATTAATACTTAATAGGAAAAAGAAGAAAAATAGTAAATTTATGATGAAATTAATTCTATAATGTAAGGAGTTGAAGAACTTCATGGAAATGGTAAAAATCTTAAATTAATTTTAAAATTTAAAATTTAAAATATATAATTTTTTATGATATATGAACTATTATTTTAAAAGTTTAAACATAAAAAAAATTTTAATAATTTATTTAAATTTCTTACATAATTTTAAAGATTTTTCTTAAATAACTAAATTTTTATATAAAATAGATAAATTTCTGAATAACAGACCATTTAATACTGATTATTTACCTGTTTAGAAGTAAAAAAATATATATTTAAAATTTATATCTTAAATATAAATTTTCTTTTAATGGTAGTCAAATTTTCTTAAATTTTATAATTAAAATTTTATTTTCGATAAACTTTTTACAAGAAACGCCCGTAAAGAAAGTTTAAATATGATAGGAAATAAAGATATAAAAGACTCAAAATCTATGATTTCCAGTATTATGAAGTAAAGTTACGGCAGTAAAAAAGGGTAAAAGGGATCTTAAATGGACTCTCTTTTTGATAATATGTAAGATTCTCGAAATAAAGACTCGAATTTAAGTTCTTAGAAAAAAATGGAAATTTCGAAATAGTATTATTTAGAACCATCTTCAAAATACAGAAGAAAAAGTTAATGTTTACCAGCAAGAAGAAGTTCTCGTTAATCTAAAGAACATTTTAATAATTAGAATTATAATATAATGATAAAATCTTCTACTTAGTCAAGAGACAAAAAATACAAAAGGAAAAAAGAAATTAAGTCAAAAAGTCATTTTTCCAAATAACGTAAAATAAAAATTCTAATTTTAAATTAAATTTAAAGTTACTTTTTATAAATTTTGAATTTAAATTTAAATTTATTATAAAAATTTAATTTTAAAAAAAAAAATTCAATTCTCTAATATTAATTTATATAATTCAATTTTCAGCCAATAGACTCAGTATAAATATCGACTCTTTATTAGAGTAAACCAATAAATTAAGAAGCGAAAGAAGCGTCAAAGTTTCTACTATACAGTCGAACCGCTTGGATTTGTCTTAGGAAAAAAATAAAAATTAAATTTCTTAACAGTAAGCCGCTATTATTATTTAAAATTTTGTGAGAAAATATCTGAAAAAATAAAAATAAAAGGAATTAGTAATTCTTCAAGTGCAAAAGCTTAGAAAAGCTAATAAAAAAAAAAAAAATAGAGAAATTTTAAATAAAATTTTCTCGAGAAAAATTAGGAAAAATTCAGATTCGGACGAAAATATTGAATTTGATTTGTTGAAAGTAAAATTATTAATAATTTTCATTTTTATCTTTTAATTAAGTTTTTTGTTTTTTTTATTTTATTAATTTACCTTTTTTAACTGAAAATTGATTAAAAATCCAAAGTCAAAAATGAATTCGTACCTATAGAATTAAAGAGATGTGAAAAATGCGGAAAAATATAATAAAGAAAAGCTGATTCCTCCTCTTCTTTTTTACCGATCGATTTACCAAGTAATTTAAAATTTAAAATTAGTTTAAATTTTTTAATTTTTTAATAAATAAATTGAATTTTAATTTATATTTTTAGGATTAAGTTACATTTTGGACGATAAAAAATGTAAAGCTGCATTTTTTTACAACTGTGCACCTTGTGCCAGTAATAGTAAGCAGTTAGTCTATAAATTAGTCTTTTGAAGATGATGAAAGTAACACGAATACTTAACAGGAACAAAGCAGTTTAAAAATGGCCAAAATAAATAAGGAGAGAAAACTAATAAAATCTTTGGAAATTTTTGTTAATATAAATTCCACGCATTTTGAGGGAATTTTTAAAATAAAAATAGAAGAATTAACTAATTAAATGCTTGAAAAGCCCAAAAGTTACCAAACTAAATGGGGACTCGCTTCTGATTATATATAACTTTTTTTATAGCAAAATCTTCTTGAAAATGCTTATTAGGAATTTTAAAAATCTCAGCAAGAACAAAACGAATAAATTAAATTTCAAAAATGCAACGATTACTTTTAAAAAATATTTTAATATGACAGGTAAATTTATAATATTTAATTTATTAATTAAATTAAAAAATAAAATAAAAATTAATTATAAAATTATAAAAATTAAATTAGAAAATGATTTTAAAAATTAAAAAATTAAAAATTTATTAGTTAACAGTTTTGCTATTATAGAAGTCCAACTTTATAAAATGAAATGAATTAATTTAGCAGTTTAATTGAATTTTTATTGTTGAGATTTTCGAAGCAAATAAAAAAAATAAACAATAATAAAGAATTAAGTCTTTAAGCGGGTTTATTATACGAAAATTAGGAAATTGATCCTTAAGTAAAAGAAAATTTAGTATAATCTAAAAATTTAAATTATGAAGCGAATTAGTAAGAATTGGCATAATTTTTAAAAGAAAGAAATGATTAAAAAAAAAAATTAGCAAATAATATTGAGTTTATAAAGCCATAGGTTTTTATAAAAGCCGGATTTTTTTAAGAAAAAAAAAATTACCAAATTGATTATAATTTGAACTTGACTTAGTAAAAATTTTAGCAAAAAAATAATATTTAGTTTCCTTAACTAAATAATTAAGAGTAATTATTAATTTTTTTTAATTTTAATATTATATAGAGTATTTTATAAGTTTTTGATTTTTTATAAGATTTAGTTAGTTGGAAAAAAAATAAAGTGGAAACTTATTTGGTTCATAATTTATGCTTCAAAGCAAAAAATCTAATAATTTAAATCGAAAAAGTAGTAAAAAAAATTTAATTGCTAACAGGACTGCGAGCATTGCTTCTCAGTCAAATAATTCTTCATTTTAAGACCCTGATTTGTCTTAAATAGTAAAATAAAAAATATTAAATTAAAATTAATTAAAAAAAAATTAAACTAAATTTATTTTTTTTTATAGTAAAAAGACTCTTAGTAAAACAATTTTATAAATTTCAATTTTTCTAAAAAATAATCCCAAGGAAAAAGTTAAAAAATAATTGAATTAAATTAAAAATAAAAAACAGTTATTCAAAATTATTTTGATTTCAACGAGGCACAGATTTTTAAAGAAATTCCTGATTTATTCATAAATCCTTTCTACGAAGGGTAATAATAAATATATTCAATTAATAATTAATAACTTAAATTTAAATTTAAATTTATTTAAAATTTAAAAATTAATTTTTTTTATTAATAGACAAGTACTTTTCAAAGGACTTAATAAGAGGTAAAAGTATTTTTTTCACGAAATTAAAATAGTTTTCGAGGAAATGAGTTTATACACTGTGGAAAATCCTAGCGAATTTAAAATAATAATTCTTACTTTTATGTAAGAAGGTTTAAAAATGGAAAAAGATATAGGAAAGAAACAGAAAAATTCAATTCTTAACAATTAAAATATTAGTCTTGGTTTAATATAACAATTATAACAATAAAATTAAAATATAAATAGTGTGTAATTAAACGAGTTGCAGTATTAATTAGATGAATTTATTTCGATTTTTTTACCTGGTTACGATTTTAAATTCTCTCATTTTCTTTATTAAAAAGGTTTTTCTAGGTAATAAAAATAGCAGATAAATTTACAATTGCAGCACTTAATTTCGATATAAAATAACGAAATTAAAATTCCTTCAGATTAAGAAATCCTTAAAAGTGTAATAACTGACTAATAAAAAGAATTAGAATCATAAATAAGATAAAATAATTTTCAGGAGAGTCTTTAAGAAAAGGAAGATTTTTTAAAAAGTAATAAAAGTGACTATTTTAGCCAAGATATTAAATAAAAGAATATCCTTAAAAGATCTTAAACTTTAAGACTTCAGGAAAAAATGAAAAGCTAAATTGAAAATCTTAATTTAATTTTAGAGGAAGAAAAGGACGCCTCTTTATATAAATAATTTTAGCAGGACAATATTTTCCAGCAAATGAAGAAAAACGAAACAGTCAGAAAGGAGGGAAATGTTACAATAAAAAACTAAACCTAAAGCTAAAATTAAATTTAAAATTAAAATTAAAACTAGAATTAAAATTAAAATTAAAAAATGAAATAAGCAGCTTAATATTTCGATTTGATTAGTAAAAATAATTAAAAGCCCGAATAGAACGAATTTTAAAGAAACCACACTTTGGACCATATTATGCTAACAAAAATGAATTCAGCTGAAAAAGTAAATGAACTTTCAGTTATTCTTTTTGGACGTTTGCAGAGTTAAGGAGCGATTAAAAATAAGGGTAATATTTCTTCTCACTCTTCTTTGGAAGAAGAGGGGAATGAAAATAAAGAAAATAAAGAGAATAAAAAAGACTCTTCTGAAATCGTCAATTTTAACAGAATTTCTAAGTTTTTAAGAGAAAATAAAAATAGAAATTCTTAGTTTAAAAAAACCAAGTAATTGTCTTCTTCTACGCCTTTTCACGCTATTCATCGTAAGTAAAACGCTTTCAGCATTCCAATATAACTGAGTCTTCTCAAAACCAAAAGAAATTTTAAAAAACTTTAGCAAAGAAATAAGTAACATAGTTATTTAATTATTTATATTTATATTTATTTTTATTTTTTTATTTTTATTTTATCATTTAAATTTAAATTTTATAATAGAAAATCGTAAATTTTGGAATTTACAAAAACAGAAGCCGAAAATTATTTTGCAAAAGTTCGGGAAAGATAAGTAAGTTCAGATAACGAGGAAAATCTGGTTCCTCTTCACTATTACAACAGTTATAACAGACTTCCTTTACAATAAATAAAGGGGAAAACTTAAATAAGAATAATAACTTAAATTCAGATGTAAAAGAGAATTGAAAGGTTAAAAGAATTAAAATAAGAGTAAGAATATAATTAAATAAAACAAAAAATATAGTCTAAAAGAAAAAAATAAAAATTTGTGTAAATAAATTCTTAAAATTCTTCTTAGAGTTTTTTGCAAAGTTAAAGGTCAGTTAAAATTAATAACGGAAGTAAAATGAAGCCTTCACTTTTTATTTTAGAAGAAAATTAAGACAGAATAAAAAATTAAAAAGAATAACATTTAAATTTTAAAAATGATAAAGATAATTATATGATTAATTATGGAGAAGATTATACGGAAGATTAGACTGAAAAATCAGTGGTATAAGAAGAAAATTTATAAGAAAAAGAAGAAGAAGAATAGTAAATGCAAAGAACTCGAAATTTTTAAAGAAATTAAATTTAAAAAAAAACAACAAATTACACTTATTTAGAGAAAAAAAAGCTTTACGCGTTTTGGAATCTTTAAAGTTTTAAAAATAGAGAAAAAATTCATATCAAGATAGAATTTTAACTGTAAAAAGGAACTACTGATGTTTTTTAGTCTGCAGTTATTTATTATTATAATCCTTTGAATTTTAATTAAGACAGAGTTGAGGTCAAAGGAAAAGAAAATTTAGCCAAATTAATAAATCTTATATAAGTAAATAATTAATTAATTTATATAAATTTTAGGGTTATATGATTTTTGAAAATTTATTTAAAAATATTTTGTTTTCTAATTTTAAATAAATTCATTTTACTATAATTTTTAGGTTAACAACTTTCAAAACAACAGTTTATAATAAAGACTTTTTATAGCAAATTTGAAACGGAATGGAAGACTTATTGGCAGGAAACTGAGTTTTAGAAGTTTTGTAGAACAAGATATTTCAGTTTTAAATTTTCACATGGCGAAAAAATTCAACCCAAACGATAATTCCCTTTTTAAAATGCTATAAAATACAGAATTTTTAAATAATTCCGTGTAAGAACAGTTAAAATTTTTACACAAAATCAAACTAGCTCTAATTTCTTCAGACATAAATTCGGAATTGAGTCAGGAAAACTTTTTTTTATCAACTTATTTTGTCTCACAAAGAGTGAAATAGCAATCAAGAATAAAAAATTTCGGAATTGCACTAATTTAAACTGTAATTTACAGAACAAATTACCTTTACACTGATAATCAAAGTGTTTTTATTAGAATAGACGTTTCTTCTACCTAAAATAAAACTAAAAGCTTTAAATTTATTTTAGACCTTTCTGATGTTTAAAGTTTAATTATGGACGAGTTTAATAGACAAAATTGCTTAGATATTACTACTATATATGAAATGGTGCATAAGCTTTCGCAGAAAATAGTTTATTCAAAGTAATTTAGTCAATAAAATTATTAAAAAAAAAAAAAATAATTTTAAATTTAAATTTAAATATATATTCAAAATTTATATAAAATTGGAAATTCAATTATTTATTTAAAAAAACTTAATTTTTTTAGCACAAATACTTATTCTTTGCTTAAAATTCCGATGAATATGATATCTTAAAACAGTTCTTTGTTCAGATATGATTTATTAAATTCTTTTTAAAATAATATAATTAACGAAACCGGCACAAAAAGCAATCATACAATGCTTACTTATGTTTTAAGATCTTTAAAAGTAATTTATTAGTGTACAAAAAGGATAGGTTCTAATTATGTGGTTATTACAATCAGAAGAATTTAATATTTTAACTATTTTTGCATTTAAATTTATATTCCGAAAACTTCGAGATAATTTGTAACTTTCATAAAAAATACAGATTTCAATCTTTTAGATCCTAAATTTATGGAACAACTTTTCCCCAGTGTTTTTTGGAGCCACCCTTATATTGTAAAAGATCTGAAAGATGTGCAGGGCAAAAGTTATTCTGAATTTTGCAAAAAATATAAAATTATAAGTGAAAATCCTATGAAAACTATTGAATATTTTTAAAATTAAATTAGTAAAGCTTAAAGCGAATATTAAAACATGTAAAGGAGCAGAATGAGGAAGAAAACTTAACAAAAAAAAACTTTTTTAAACTTTTAAGAATAGTAAAGGGCCAAAGGACAAAGAGTTTCAACTTACTCAAATTTTGCACTCTAAATGTAGTAGAGCAAGTAAAATCCGAATGTTAATAATAATGCTAATAATAATTTTTTGGCGAATAATCCTTAAATTTTAAACTAGACTTTGTAGACAATCAAATCAAATAAAAATTTTACCAATAATAATAATAACAATAGTAGCAATATGCTTTATTCGTAAAAATAAGAAATGTCTTAAAATATAGAAAAAGATAAATTTAAAGGAATTCATTTTGACATTATAGAATTTTAGCAACTGCTTTCTTAAACGCAAGATAACAGTTAATCAATTTTGCAAAAATCCGATGTTTCAGGTAAAATAATAATAATAATTAAGATAGGAAAATAAATTTATTTTATTTAAGTTTTTTTATTTTTTTTTTTATAGAATAAAAAATGGCAACTTTCGGATAAAATTTTAAAAATTAAAAAATCTAAGAATATAGTCAATAATCTCTTCGCTAGCCCTCTTATTCTATGAATCCTAGCTTATTTACCCATTTATTTGATGACAGTGAACTTGATGCAGTTAAATTTCTAGAAATACAAGTAAAATTTTATTAAATTAATTTAAATATATCATAATTTTAAAATTAAAAAAAAGTTATTAATTATTAATTTTTATAAAAAAAGATTTGGGAACAGCTTTTAAACTCAACTGTTATAAAAAAAAATAAACAAGGAAATTTTATCTTCCATTTGAATACTTATTAAGGAATTTTAAGGGAAATTCTTTCACTTTCAGTTGTTAATTTTAACGAAGAAAATAATATATTTTTTGAACTTTATATTGAAAACAAAAAAAAACCTTTATATGATTTATTTGATCCTTATTAAAGTATTGTATTAGCTGAATCTTTTGATTATGATTTATATATAAATGTCCGATTCTTTGTAAAATATTGCTTATAAATTTAAATATAAAAATGAAAATAAAATGAAAATTTAAGCTATATTATAATAAAAAATAACTAAAAATTTATCATTATAATTTGAAATTAAATTAAAATATTTTTACAGGAAAAGTGTTGTACGTTGAGCGATAAAATAATTTTAAGACACATTATTAACTCCTATTTTAAAGAATAATCGTCAAAACTGAAAAATTTTGTTAAAATTAAAGATAAATAGCCTTAAAATCATATTTCTATTCGAGAACCTTAAGAAGAAGAATACGAGTATATTTAATCAGATCTTTAAGTAAAAAATTAAATATTTTATATTTTAAAAATTATTTTATACTTTATTCATATAATATAATTAATAATTAATTTTATTTTTTTAAAAAAAAAGCAAATTTCTATTTTTATACAAAATAAAATAAAAGAGTGCTACCTTCTTTCAAATCCCGAACAGTTGTTTTAAGATCCTAATTAGTATTTAACTGAAT
Organism: Pseudocohnilembus persalinus; assembly: GCA_001447515.1. Taxonomy (NCBI): domain Eukaryota; phylum Ciliophora; class Oligohymenophorea; order Philasterida; family Pseudocohnilembidae; genus Pseudocohnilembus; species Pseudocohnilembus persalinus. The sequence goes on from LDAU01000098.1 coordinate 204,071, forward strand.
AGTAATTTAGAGCTCTTTCGTTAAGAAAAGCGAAAATAAAAGGCAAACAAATTCTAAGCTCCGATAAAAGATGTCCTTAATTACTTAAAGTTAATTTTAAAATTTATAAAGATTAAATATTATTCAATGATAAAAGATATTTGGTTTTATATAGGTATAAAAATAATTTAAATTTAAATTTAAACTAAAATTTATTTTTAAAAATATATAATTTTTTTTGTAATATTATGTAAAATTTAAATTGATAAAATTTTATTTTTTAGGGCAGTTTTTACTATAAAACCTATGTAAATGATCGCTATATGTTATAGGCCTAAAAAGTATAAATTTTATGTTTTGATTTGGAACACAAAAAATGCAGTTTCTTACTTCAGAAAACTGGCGAAAGAAGAAATACTTTTCCATATTCCATATGTAAAACTAATGTTAAATTTAAAATAATACCATGAAATAGGAGGTAAATACATTATTATTAAAAATTAAAATTGAATAATTAATTTTAATATATTAAAAATTTAGAAAAAATAAATCTTTTTATTTTATTTAGTAAGAATATTCAAAAGCTTTAAAAATAAATTTATCATAGAAGCTTTATAAAATTAAATAAAATTTAACCAAAGGAAGAAAAATTTATAATAAGGGTCTTATTTTAATAATGCAGAGTGAAAAAATAAGTCTTGTTTTAAGATTAAAAAAAAATTACTTATTAAAGCTTTAAATTATTTTAAGAGCTTATATATTATTAATAAAAGTTTTTCAATTTTGTACATAACAAAAATTTATTAAAAATATATTTAAAATATAATTAATATAAAAAATTAAATTTTTATATATTTTAAAATTTTTTTTTGTCTATCCGAATTTCTAGTACTTTATAATATTTGCATAAAATATAGAAAGTTGTGAATATATTTTATTCTAAATTTATAAAATTTCTTTTCAAATTTTACCATTATTAAATAAATTTAATTCTTAAAAAACTTAAAATCTACATTCTAAAATCTAAAAGCGAAAAATATTTTCATAAATAAAAAATTAATCAAAAAAAAAAATTAAAAAGCCATGAATTCAAAGGGTTAATTGAGACTGCTGAAAATGAAGGCCAAAATAGCTTTAAAGTAAAAATATTACTAGATTTTTGAGAAATTAAATTTCAAGTAGTAGCCAGTGTAAACAGTGGGAAATTCGGAGCAAAAATAAGAAAAAAAAAATGAATTAAAAAAATAGCAAAAAAACTCTAAAAATTCTTTCCATTTTTAATATTACAATTATCCAGAATTAAACAATTTTTTTTAAAAATATGCGACTTGGAAAAATTTCACCGAAAAAAGACCGGTTACAATGTATGATATAAAAAGTAATTTGCTTTTTTTAGTAGGACCTTAATAAATTGGGAAATCTTTTTTTATTAATTACAATATAAGTACTTTAGAATTGGAGTATAAAAAATAAAGTAAAGAAGAGTAATAAATGCAAAAAAAATTAAAAGATATGCAGTTAAATTCTGAATAATTAGCGCCTCTTATAATTAACTATGATTTAAAATAATAATAAATAATGAATTTTGATACTTTTTTGTCTAAATTTGAAAATTAAATAATTAGTGAAATATTAAAAAAAGATTAATTTTTGAATAGCGAAATTATCCTTCAAATACTCTTGAATCGATATGATTAATCTTATTTATAATTATTTTTAAAAGACACAGTTTATGGAATTATGCATTAAATGGATTTCAGAATACAGGTAAATTAGAAGAAAAATTAGATTAAAATTAAAAAATAACAATTTTTTTATTAATAAGTGCAAAAATGATAAATAAAGATATTTAATGAGTTTATTAACATTTTTAAGAATAAAATTTTTATTAATAATTAAATAATTATTTATTTACTATAATTTTTTTTTAGAGCAAATAGGAATTAGAATAATAATTATCAGATGAAGTATATAATGATTTGTTAGACGAGTACATTTCTTTTGAAGAAGCTTTTTTGAAAATTTCCGAAATTTTAAACCCTCATAATCCTTATTAAGGATCGATTGAACTGAGTATGAGTTTACTTTATAGAATAGAACATGAATATAGAGAAAATTCCTTAATTTTATACAGAGATGGTATCTAAATAAGTGATTTTTTGTTCGATATTTTAAATTTTCTTTGCGGATATCACGAATTAAATAAGGTGAGAATTTGTGATACAATGTTTGTTTTTTAAAATTTCCACGACCTTTTGCTGAATTATTCTTAATAAGATAACAGAATTTTCGATTTTTTTGACCATTTAGTTTTAAGATTATTTACCTCTGAAAACCAAAGAACTCATTTTCCTGTTGTTATAGAAACTAATCACAGTAGATTGGTTACAAGAGATATTTTCTAAATGATGCATTAAAATTATACAGTTTTTCCAATAATAGAATTACTAGGTTATTAGGAAGAATAAGACCTTTTAAATGAATTGGGACATATTTATGACTAAAAATAAATAAAAGAATTATCTTAAATATACGGACTTAACATAAAAGATTGGAAAAATATAACTTAAGAAGTATTACAGAATAAGGACGGTTATAATTAAGCCAAAAATATATAGAGTAAATATAACGAAAAAGAATATACAGTTTTTTGTCATAATATAAACAGTTTATATGCAAATGAATTGGTAAATGAATTATTAGATTCGAATGTGATAGATTTCGCTTTGTTAGATATTTTAGAGGAATTAGTAAATTATTAAGGGAAAATTTATACGGGAACTTTATAAATAGATAAATTTATATTGGAAAATCCAATTGTTTAGGCACTTATAGATAAATAAATAATTTACAATCAGTATTATAAAAAAGTACTTCAGTTGCAAAAATAATAATATTTTCATTTTATGATAAAATATATAAAGGAAGAACTTAGGGCAAATATGTCATTAGGGCAAAAAATTAAATACAAAATTTGGAAAAAAAAACACGGAATCGACAGTTCAAATTTCGAACTTGCAGATAGAGATATTAATTTAACATTCGATAAATCAAATTTAAAAAGAGAAAATGTCGGCTATGAAGTTTTTCATTACGGTTAAAAAATAAGACCCCATCACCTTCATTAAGAATCTTAAAAATGGTATTTAAATTTAATTTGAAAAAATAAAATAAAATAAAATTTCACCCAATAATAATTAAAGTAGAATAAATAGCTTTATTAAATATTTTAATCAATTAAATAGTTATATAATTAGATTAGATTTTTTATAGATATTAGTTTATAAAAAAGTATAATTTATAATTAATTATATAAATATTATTTGAAAAGTAGTTAAAATAATTTAAATATTTAAAAATAAATTCAAGGAATTATTTCCATATCTTATTCCTAGTGCATCCAAGTTTAATAATTGACATTGTCGTTTAAATTTATTTTTTTTGGAAATTCTTTTGGGTCCTAAAATACATTCCCTTAAACTACAAAAAAAAAATTAGTTTCAGAAACCAGAGCAATTTTAAATTCTCCGTTAAAACAGCTGCTTTATTCGTTAAAAATAATTTTTGGTCCTAACAAATTATACAAAGAACTTTGGTAATAAAAATTTATTTTTTTCGCACTGTCTTTCCACAAATTAAAATCATATTGATACTTTTTTAATATATATTTATTTAAGTATTTAAATTAATTATTTAATTAAAAAAACTGTATTTATTATTAAAAAAATTTTTTACTTTGCTATTTATTTCTTATTATTTATTCCCATTTGTATTATTAGTATTAGTTATGTCAAATACGTGCAGTGTCTCGCTAGTATTTTAGTCAGTTTTATCTATAAAAAAATATGTAAATAAAAATATTTTAAACAAAATTAATTTTTTTACCATAAGAAACTACCGCACATATAAAATTATCTTTTGAAAATTAAATATCGGTAATAATTTTAGAGCTATTTCCTCTTTTTAACAGCGCGACCAATTCTCCTTAATTTTAAGTAGATAAAATTGCAATTCTCTGTCCAAATTCGCTAACAACTGCGACCAAGCTGCCATCCTAACTAACTTAAATAGCCTAAAATTTATTAAACTACTAACTTACAGAATAAAATGAGTAATCAAGTTATTTTAAATCTTTATTTTGTGCAAAATCAATCTCAAATTCTGAAGCAAGCACAAAATTATAACAAAAAAGTTTTTAACAAAAACTGACTTCGTCTTCTAAACTTGTATAAGCCATCATATATATTTGTTCTTGGTCAATATTTTAACTCGAAATTGAAAAATCTGAAATTCGCTCTCTAAGAAGTAAAACTTTATTTTACTCTAAATTGTAAATAATTAACCTGAATTAAACTGAAAGAACTACTAAAATATTTTGTTTTGGATACGCAAATTTTTTTATTTCTTAATTGAACTAAACTGATTAAAATAAACACAGTGATTTTTAATCCCATATATAAATCTCGTCTTTTCTTTGCATAAATTATAAAGCAATTTTATAATCTTATCCGACCGACCTAATAAAAATAATTAAATAATGAAAATAAATTATATATTTTGTAAATTTTGTTAATTAATAAAACAAAATTAGTAATTTTAAATTACAAATTAAAAACAGTCCAATCAGCTAATTTGATTGATTTCATCATTTTTTTAAAATATTTTTTTCTAAACTCTTTTTTTTAGTTTTAACTTCTAAATACTAGACATTTGTCTTATTTGTCTGAATATTAAAGATTTTACTAAAAAAACATTCCAAAATCATACAATTAAAAGCCTCTTTCAAGCCCTAAACACAAAAAATTTCCAGAACTGCCAAAAAATAAAATTCTGTCCAAAATTAACTTTTAGTTATAATTTTATTTATATTGCTCTCTTTTCTCTAATTTAACCTGGTTTTTTAAATTTTATATCAATTGGTTTTCTTACCTTTCCTGTAAATATGCAAAAAATTAATAAAAAAATAATTATTAACAAGAATTTTTAACTTTTAGTTTATAAATTTTAAAAATAAAAAAATTCACTTTATAATCGAACATAACAACTCCTCCTTCTTACTCTTTTATTTAAAAATCATTTTTTTATTAACTCATTTTAATTAAAATTTTAAATATTTTTTTTTTTATTTTTTAATTATTTTGTAATTTTCTAGATTATATAATATTTTTCAATAAATATAAATACATCACAAAAAAACAAATAAAATATAATCTAACACTATCTAATTAATAATTATGCTAAGAATTAATCAAATACTTTCATAGTAATTATTTATTAATATATATTAATAAAATATAGCGAAAATTTTTTTTAAATATGATTATCTTTATTATAATAGTTAAATTAATAAAGAATATAATAATAAATTTAAATGTATTTTATATTTAAATTTATATAAATAATCTTTCTAATAAATATTTTGGTTTTTTTATAAAAATTTTTAAAAAATACAATAAAATACAAATCTTTTCAAATAGAATTGTTTTCATAAATAAACTTATAATTTATGGTAGTAAATTTATCAGATAATTAAAAAATTTATATAAAAAATTTATAAAATTAAAAAAAACACAAAAAAATAAAAGTATATAGATTATTTTTTTTAAAAAATAAGATTAAAAAAGCAAAAAAAACAAAGAAATGTAAAGACAATAAGAACTCGACAACCTTTCAAATGAAATGAATCCAAAAATTAATAATATTGAGTAGGATTTTATGAAAAAATTATAAATTTAGCAATAAGATTGTGCAAATAGATACGGGGGAAATGAATCGAAATTTGTAGAATGTTTTTAAAATATTGAAGAAAATTCTTAAAAAGTTATTAAAAGATTGGAATATAGATTATAATTTTGGAGACATTAAACATATAACTGTTTTTCTAACGAAAAAGCCAATATTGAATAATGTAAATAATAAGCCAGAGATAATTTGGACTAATATGCTAGAGATTCATTAAGAGAATTCTGATAAAAAAAAATATATGTATTTTTTAAAAAATAAAAGAAAAATAAACAATAATTTATACAGTTATTAGAACTAGCCCTTAAATTTTATATTTAATATTATATAACACATTTTATTATTTATAAGTATATTAATAGAAAATTAGAATTAAAAATGGAAATTAAATTAGTCTACTTTTAATTTTTTTTTTTAAATATTTATATAGTCAATCAATATGAATAGCCAAGTCATATATTATATTTTCTTTGAAATAATCTGATTTTATAAACTATATTGAGTTTTTTTCTATTTAATTTAATTTTTATACTTTATCATATTTTTAAAGTAATATTTAAAGTAATTATTGATATATTTGCTCTGCCTTTTCTTTTTATTTTTCACCTTAAAATTCAGAAGACCCCAAAATCTCTTTAAAATACCCAATTTTCTTCAAAGAACTGTAAATATCTCTAAACTGTTTTGCTACAAAACAGAACTAATATGTTTAAAATTAAATTAAATTAAAAAAAATTATAAATAACCTAAAAAAATTAGAATATGATACACATTAGTAAAATAATAATTAAATTAAAAGTGATTCAATTCTAAAAAAATTACATTTATATTTAATTACCTAATTAATCATAATAGAAGGCTGTTATTATTAATTAATATTTATTTACTTATCTATACTTATTTTTTCTTTTATTTATTACTAATTCAAAGTCATTTTTTCAATTTATTCGCTCAATTTTTATAAAAATTCGTTAACACCTTAAAATTAGTTACCAATTTATTAATTTTATTATTGCAACATTTGTTTATATTCCCTATAATATTCTGAATTATTTTATAAAACCTTTTTTTAAATATTTAAATTTTATTGTTGAAATTCTACTAGTTTGCCTAAAATTTATTTATTTCCATTTTTTCTTTCATTTTTTTATTAAATATTTTATAAATCTTTTTATTAATTATTTTATTAATTTTCCTTATTTACTGTCAAAAAATTTGTGCATCTTTCAAAGTATTTGCTATCTGGTTTTTTAATCTAAGTTTAAATCAAATTATTCTCTTAATTTTCACTTTAATTACTTTGTTTAGTTTCTTAACTTGATTCACTATATTTTTCTATGTTAAATTAAAAATTTTGCATATCTTTTAGGTTCTTATTTATTTACTATTAATTCTATTCATTTTCATTTAAATTTTAATTATAATCGGAAATTCCTTATCTTTTTTGAGGAAATTTCTTTAATTTTGATTGGCTTTTGCTCTCATTTTCTGATTATTAATTTTGTCCGTCAAAGCTGTCCAAATTTATTTGATTTAAAATTTCGCGTGAAACACTTTATAATTAATATCCAGATGATTATTTTAAACTACTAGAATTTTCTAAAAATAATTTAATTTATTTTTATTTATAAAAATTTCTAAAAACATAGATACAAAAATAAAAAATGTACCTTGAAATTAACTTTAAAGTAAAATATTTTTATTAATTTCCTCTATAAATGATTTTTCGATACATATATGGTCAGATTATTTTTAGTTTTTGATAGGGGACAACTAAGAAATCATCTGGTCTAGTTTTTCTAACCTTTCTTTTTCCAAATCATTAATAGGAAAAAATTAAAAATAATAATCTTCACAGAATTTTCTTAATAATTTATTGATATTTCCTTTGTGAATTTTAGCCTCTTTACCAATAAATTTTTTCAAATCATAAAAACTACTCGTAAAATTTTTACAAATTTTAGTATCTCCTTTATTTAAAGCCCTTCTATAAATTTTTATTTTTATTTCTTATTACAAAATAGCAGATTAATTACTACTTTTTTGCATTTCTTTAATTAATTAATCAAATTATTATTTTATATCTTCGTATACAAAGGTTTTACTTTATTTGGAAGACCATTTTTATTCTTAGTTGTTTAATTGTAAAAATACACAATTTTTAGAAATTTTCATGCCAACTGTAATTAGTTCATTTCCGTCGATTATTTTTTTAGCCAAATTTATCATCATTATAATAAAATTAATTTTATCATCATCGTTAAACTAGTATATTTTTTGCTCAATTTTTACGAGAAATCTTTTATGCGAGATTTAATTTGGAGGTTATTCATAATATTTAAAAAATTATGCATCATCCATATCAAATTAAGCCATCTTTTAATTTTCAAAAAGTTTTTATATATTAGTTATTTTTTATTTTTTATTTTTTTATTATTTTACTTTTAATTACTTACTATTAATATTAAATATATTAAAACCTGGTATTTGCTAAATCTAGTAACCAAATAATTTAGCAAAACTTATAAATTAATTATAAAATTTTGAGTCACTTTAAAAATTATTAATAAATGAATTATCTTAATTATTATAAATTTTATATAATAAAATAAATTATTAATAATAACTATTTTTATAAATATTACTATTATACATAATTATAAATTATGAATTTAAAAAGTATTATTAGATAGGTATTATTGTTCAAATATAGATCATTATTAATATTTTTCAATTTCTGCTAAATAATTAAGTCTTTTAATTACAACTTACCTTAGCTTCTTCTCATTTATTCTCAAAAAATAGAACTAATTCTGTACAATTTGTTAATAAATATTTAATTAAAAAAATAAAAAAATAATTTATTTATTTATATATATATATTTACCTTTTATTTTTCAGTTGGAATTAACTTTATTCTAACTCCTGCTTAATTTTAGTAAGTTTAATTATCATTTATTTCTTCACATCCATAAAAGTAAGCTGTTTCAAAATCCCAAATAATTTTTTGATTCTTCAAATCCATTAATATTATAAACTCAAGTGTTAAAACCAAAATTTCTCTTTCATTAACTAAAAATTTGTCCAAGAAATTCAAATTTGCGTATTTTTCCTTTAATTTAGATTAAAAAAATTAAAAAATATTAATTTCTATATATTATTATAAGGTTTAAATTTACATGTCTCATAGTGTTAAACAACAGTTGAATTTCAGCATCTTCGCCACTGTATTGTTTAAAATATTTTTCTCTTCCATAAAAACACCTCGGATTTCTTGCTCTTAAAATTTTGAAATCATAAGTTAAGAAATAAATGTATAAATGTATAAATAATAGTATAAATGTATAAATATTAAAATATAAAAATATTTATAATATACCTCATTTGATTATATTTTTTAGCTTCAAAATAGGTAGTAGTATTTTTTATTCCTTCGGCAGTTTTAGAGGCCATATCAACGACCCCGGTAACAGGTTTAATAACAGCGCCCATTAGGCCCTTTCCGACCCCTGAGAAAAATCCTTCTACTCCTTTAAAATATAATTAATTAATTAATTAATTAATTGATTAACTTATTTATTTTAATTTTATATTTATATTTATAATTTTTATTTTTAAATAGATTAATAAAAATAAACTAATTAATATATTAATATATTTTTACCTCCTTTTTTAGCTTCTTGAACTGGTTTCGTAAAAATTCCAGCTATTCCTTGTCCAATTCCATTGGCAAAGGAATAAAGACCTTATCCAACTCCTTCTAGAGCGTGATCGGCCTTTTTATCATTAAATTTTTATCTTTCTTAAATATATTTTTCATCCTAAAGTAATTATATAAATAAATAAATAATTAGTTAATATATAATTGTGTATAATAAATTGAAATTCTTTAATTTTTATTATTTTTTTATTTTTTCACCATTGTCAAAGAAGATAATCCAGTTCCAACTGCATTGGTTATTCCATAAACTGAATTAAAAGTTCCCTTTATTGTGTTTTTAAATAGAGATTTTGCACCCAATGCCAATCCAACTCCTCCTTCAATTGAGCCTTTCACAAATCCTTCAGCTGGCATTTCTATCAAATCCTAAATTTAAAAAATTATTAAAAATTATTTATAAATTTTAAATTTAATATTAAAAAGCTTTATATAAATAAAAAACTAATTAATTAAATTTAATTTAAGTTTACTTTCATTCCACTTCCAATATTTTTAATTAGTCCAACTTTTATGTTTTAAAAAAAAAAAAAAATTTTAATTAAATATAAATATAAAATTTAAATAAGTAGGAAAAATTACTAGGGTTTCCGATTAAATTTGCGGATCCAACTATTTTAAATAGCTAATTTGTTAAATTTTCTTTATATCTTCCTATTAATTTTGTCTAAATTCCATTATATGTATCTTAAACATGTTACATGACAATACCATTTATTTTTACCTGAAAAAATTAAAAAGTCAATTAAATTTTTTTTAATAATTTTTGATTAAAAAAAATAAAATAATTAATAAAAGAAAATAAATCATATCTTATTAGATTTAATTAATGTATAAAAATTAGGAAAACAGTCTCTTATTATAAAAAGTATAAATTATAATACATTTTTTTTTTAAGAATTGTGTTTTTTATTTTTATTTTTATTTAAAATAAAAAATTTAAATTAATAAATATAAATTTGTTAAAACTTTAAAATTTGGTTAATAAAAAAAAAAAATTTAAAAATTATTAATGTTTACAGAAGCTTCATCGACATTTTTGGCTGAAACACCAATTGCATTTGTGAAATTCATTATAAAGTTTTCGTTTGATCTGCCAATAGATTTAAAAGAAACATTAATTTTAAAGGGGAAAATTTCTATTAATTTTATATATACTAATTTATTATTAGATTTTAGTTCTACTTTTTCCCATAAATAGTCCTCCTTTTATTCAAATATAATAATAATAAATTAATTTTAAATTCTAAATTATTTTTAAATTTTTTGTAATTTTTGAAATAATACTTTTAATTTTTATTAAAATTAAACTAAAATTCATTATAAAATCGAAATAAAGCGGATTACCATAATTTAATAAACTTCTTAGCTAGGGGATTTATTTTACTAATTATTTGTCGATTATATGAAATCTTTAAAGTATTGAATTTAATTATCTGTCAATTTTACTTAAATTGGTACAATAGAAAATCTAATACTATTTATCATCTTTTAAAAAAAAAATTTATAAATAAATAATTAATTTAATTAATTTATTAATTAATTATTAATAAGCAGATTTTTTTTAAAAAAAATAATTGGGATATCATTAAAATTTTGGTAGATTTTACCTGCATTTATTGAGCACTTATATTTTACTGTAAAACAAATGAAATAAAAGGCACATCTTTTGGCAAATCTTTATAATTTGTTAGTAATTTTGGAAAAGGAGTCACAACTGATTCATTATTATCTATTTCTAATTTTTTACACCTAAATTGGACAGTTCTTACAGTTTTTGTTTCGACACATAAAAATTCTATTTTATCTACTTACATATAAGCGATTTCTCTTCTTTTTGGATGGGCCTTTTAAGAACTTATAACGGAAATCCCTATTTTATTTATAAATAGTCCCAGTTGTAATTTTATTTTTTCTTCTTCTTGTCCCATTTAATGCATATCTTTAAATATGATTAAAAAATATTTTATTTATTTATTTATTTATTTATTTATTTATTTATTTATTTATTTATTTATTTATTTATTTATTTATTTATTTATTTATTTATTTATTTATTTATTTATTTATTTATTTATTTTGAATTTTATCGTTTACCTTAGGAATCTATAAATCTTATAAATTTAGTGTTTTTTTCTAGAGAAATCGTTATACAAAATTTATACACTTTTCTGGGGTCTTATTTACTCTTTATTACAAATTCTCTTTTAAAATCAATGTCGTCTATGTTCAAAATAAGTCTATGGATTTAAAATAAGGGGTCTTTAAATTTAATATCGGCTACTATGTCTCTTTAACTATCTTTGTCAAATCCCAATCCTGGATAATCCCAGCCCTAATTTTAGATAACAATTGAAATTTAATTAAAAAAAAGTTAGAATTTAAATTTAATTTTAAAAAAGAATTTAAAATAAAAATTGAAATTTAAATTAAATTTATGGTTTAAATTTTTATATCTTATAGGTACAAATTATTTTTATTGGCCTTCTGGAATGAAAAAATGGAAATCTTCGTTTTTTTTCTATTATTTTAGGTCGTATGTAGTATAACAAGTTTAATAAACATTTATATTTGCATCTTTTAATTAATTATGAATTTGGTAAATGGCATTATTATCTTTGCATTCATTAAAAACTATGAATTTTTAATCATTATTTTCAATAATTTCTGCTTTCATAAATATAACTTATTTAACATCGTCCCTATTAAATTTAAATAAAAATTATAGTTAAAATATTATATTTCAAATAATATTTAATATCTAAAAAAATACTTGTTTCTTAAAGTAAAACTGACTAAATTCCTTTCGAAGTCAATTGGACCAGATTTTCCGTACATTTAATCTTTATTAAACAAATAAACTGAAATTTAATAAGGCTTATTTTAATCGGGCCAATGGTACGGTAATCTAGAATGAGGCTCAACTTGAGAAATATTGGATTTGTTATTATATTACATGACAAAAATATCGTATTCAGTTTAATTTACCTGTATTTATTTTTAAATTAAATATTAATATAAAGTAAGACTATTATTTTTTTATTTATTTATTTACTATAATATTCCTGGGGTAAATAGTAATCATTTTAGTAAATAAATTGTATTCTTAATTTAAACAATTAGTTTAAACTTTAACTGAAAACTCGTAACAAGAAGCAGAATCGATATCGTTCGGATTCACTAAGTAAATTAGATCGTGTCCTATACCACTTACATACAAAGGACTCGAAGAAAATCTAATGTCTTCAGAGAATGAAAGTCTTAACCTTAAAGAAAAATTTAAAAGATTAAAAAATTTAAAATTTTGAAATTTAAAAACTAAAATATTAAAAAATTAGAAATTAAAAAAAATTATGATAAGTAATAGTATAAAAATTTATAAATTAAAAAAAATAAAGTATCGAAAAATTTAAAGAAATTAAAGTATCAAAAAATTAAAAATAATTAAAAAAAATTAAAAAATAAAAAGTCTTAAAATTAACAAATAAAATACAAATTTAACCTAAGCATTTCTATAATTTAAATAATTATTTTACTTTTTGAGCCCCGAAAAAATCGAGATTTTTTTTTATTCTTGCGCGAATTCTTCTTCATAAATATTTTAAATATATTTATTAACCGTATTTCTTTGTCCAGGAACCAATTAGTAATCATTAACTTATTCATTTTACTTAGAAGATTAAGTGCTCCCAAAATAGTAAAAATCTAAAGCAGCTTCGTTAACAATAAAAGTTTTTACATATATAATAACATTTTTTACTGCGCCTGATCTGTGAACTGCGATGTCGACGAATCCTTTTTTGCCAAAATAATCGCATAAATCTATTTTTTAAGGAGTTTCTGCTTGCTGTTTGGGGTGGTGGATTTGGCAAATGTTACTTTTTTAAAAACCAGGCAGTTTTATTCTCATGTTTATGTAGTGCTGTTAAAGAGAAAAATTGTAAGGGATAAAAGTTTAGTCTCGTTTCAAACTTCCTGTGTGCGATATCTATCTGTTGCTCTCGCTGAATAACTCGTAGTTTATTTAAAATGGAGTGTAATTTGTGATTTTTATTCCGGATTCGATAATTATTTGGTTTTCGAACATTCTTTGACTTTTATCAATTCTTTTTAAAAAAATTTTTAAAATATTAAATTAAAAAAAAGTAGAATATTTGAATAAATATAAAAAGCTAAATTTTACTTGATTATTGAAAAATGGTCTAAGGAGTGTTGCATTTCTATAGAGTACAAATTAGTAGGACTATTAGACCCTTTCATAATTAGATCAACTATATCAACTAAAGAAGAATAAGTGGCGTTATCCGTAATAGCGTACCTAAAACTGAATTTATTTCTGCATTCATCAAAAGGAACATACAAATACGAAAAAGGTTCAATTTCTAATAACTAAGACATTTTATTATTGCTGAAAAATAAGACCTCCATTTTAAACTCGGAATTGTTCACTATTTTTGTATTTGATCTTATAAGCAAAATTTTTTTCGTTAAACTTGTTATTGCTTCTAAATAAACTTTTCCTTCGTTATTTCTGTAAGTGTGTTCTCTGCTTTTATTTGTGTCTAAGTTCACTTTTCCCATTGGAGGCTGCAAAACTTTACTTGGGTGTAAAATTGTAAGTTCAATTTTATTTTTAGATTTTCTCTCATAATCTTCCATGTAAAGATTGTTTAAAATATCCCCGTCATTCATTAGCCTGTAATTCATGCTTCCCTAAAAAAAATTTAAAATAATTAAGTTAAAATAAAAAATTAAAATAAAATGTTAAGTTCAAAAAATAATGATAAAAATTTAATTAAGTTAAAATAAGAAAAATAATAAAATTAAAATTAAAGTAAAATTAAAGTAATATAAAATAAAATAAATTAAATTTTTATTTATAGAATTATTAGTTACTTTATTAGCCAAAATCCATTTTCGGTTTTACGGATCTTAAATTTCGATATCATAACCAGTTTCATTTTAAATAGAGTAGGGGGAAACATATTCAGTTAAATCAGTTCCGGAGTATTTTTATTTATCTTAATCATCGGACTGGTCTAAATTTTAAATAACAAATTAACTACTTGACTTTTTAATTAACAGTGTTTCTTTTTAAGTGTCGTAAAATTCCATCAATTTTACGTCTTCTCCATCTTGCACGCTATTAGAAACTTCTTCCAATTATAAATTAGATTTCTATTCTTCGTCTTTAAACTAATATTTTTTTCTTCTTATTTTTTCTTATTAAATTTTTTGATACTCGATGTCTTTTTTCCATGAATTTTTGGTGATATTTATCAGCTTAATTAATTAATCACCTTAAAAATAAAAAAATAAAAAAATATGGAAATTAAAGGAATTTTTAATTATCTAATTAAATAAAATATTTTACTCAGATTCACGTTTACTGCTTGATAGTTGTTATTTAGCTCTAAAACTAGATATTTTTATGGATTGGCTTTTTCATTCGCAAAATAATCAATATTAATTGCGCATTTTTCCAAAAATGGCTCCCATAAACTCAAATTTATGTTAAAATATGAACATTCCATAGATAAACAAGCTTAGAAAACAGATTTATAAGTATTAAAAATGTACTATAATGTAGAAGTGTGCAAAAATATCTAAAAAACTGGAGCACATGTATTATCTACATCATTAATAAAATCTAATTGGAATCCATTAATTTCACAATTTAACTAATCTTTATTATTAATTGTAATAAATTAAATATTTAATTTAGGAAAAAATATTTAAAAATAGATAATTTTACAAGATTAAGTGACTTATTTTTAATTATTTTTAACTGGTTATACAATTTCGTTTTCTTGAGCCACAATTAAATCTTTATCATCGTCAGTAGAATGAACTTTTTATTTTGGATCTTCTATTTATTTTTATCCTCCTTTATTTTGCCATTTTACTCTTTTCATTTATTGTTATTAAAATTCCATAATATTCTAAAAATTCACAACATCTTTATATCCTAATTTAACCACAAATTTTTCTATCGAAATATTATTTCTTCTATTTATCGTAATCTTTCTAAAATCACTTAATAAAAAAAATTTTAAATAAATAAAAGTGTCGATTAAAAATATTTTTATCTAATTTGTAAAAAATAAATTAATTAGTTTTAAAATAAAATCATTTTTTTTACAATTAATCAATATTAAGTTCATCTTTTGTGGTTACATTTAGAACAAAGGGAAGAACGATTGATCTTTTATAAACTTTGTTAAAATTTTTGACTTCTTTTAGGGCTTACCAAGAACACCTGAGCAATTCGACATTCATAAGAGTTAAAGAATAAGAATAAGCATCTTCAACCGAGTTAATTTGTCCTTTTTAAGCTTTTTCTTAAAGTTAAATCATTTCCCTTCTTCGGAATAAAAATGTTATGTTTCCTCTTGTACTAAATGTAACCACAAAA